>QJNZ01000199.1:0-122577 GCA_004155055.1 Monosporascus sp. CRB-8-3
AATATATTTATTAATAATTTAAATTTTATTTAATATATATAATAAATTTATATAAAATTATTAAAATTAAATTAAAAATATAACATAATTATATTAATAATTAAAATAATAAATATTTTACTTAATATTTTTAAATATAATAATTATTAATAATTTTTATAATAATAATAAATTATATTTTAATTATAAAAAAACTTATATTAAAATTAATTATTATATAATACCGATAAATTTTAACTTTAACGTATTATATAAGCTCGCGAATTAAATAAGCTTATAAGCCGTTTTTTAGCACCTTTTAATAACAAATTTAAATTAATTAATTATAATATATTAAATTAACTAAATTTAATCGGATTTTTTTTCGCTAAACGTCTTTATAGTTTTTTTATAAATACGCCTATTATATCCAGGCTTGCTATAAACGCTACATTTTTATTTTTTCGTTTTAACCCTTTTATAACGATTACCTTTAACGGATATTAATTATATTTTTTTATTACCCACTTTTTTTTCGGCCAAAAAAATTTATCCCTTTTATATAATAAATATCTCTCCTTTTTAAAAACGTTTATTTTTGGTTTTTCGACGTTTATTTAAAATATAATTCGTTTTACGTAATTAGGTAACTTTTTTTCGAAAAAGAATAATTTCGTATAAAAATAATAAGTTATTTTTTGTTAAAAGATTCGCCGATTTAACGATTCTTGTCGGCGAGCTACCCTGGTAATTTTTAATCCTTTTTTGCAAATAACGTTTTTATTTTATTGTTTTTTTAATATTTTTAAAATTTTCGTAAACGGGAAACGAATAAAACCGGTAAAGGTTAACGGGGAAACGGTTAATATAAATATAATTAAAAAAATTTTAAATTCGGAAAAAACGGTATTAAAATCGAATAAAACGAAGTTAATTTTCGTAAATCCGGATTTAATATTATCGGACGTTATAATAACTTTAAACGTATCGTAAAAGCCGGTAAGGAAATCTTTTTTAACGATATAAATATAATAACGTTATATTAAGTTTTCGATATATAACAAATAAACGCGTTTTAAAAAAAAAACAAAATACGTTAAAAGGTTAAAATTTATACGAAAAATACGCAGGTATATTAAATATAATAATATCGTAATTAATGCAATATTTTTCGAATTTTATGGAATAATAATTTTCGTAACCGTCGAAAATAAAAAAACGTTTCGATTTTTTCGTACGCGTTTAAATATGTTAATCGAAATATTAAATTTATCTTAAATTTAATTCGTTTGTTATTTAATTATTATTATTTAATACGATTTTTTAATCGGTTATTAATAATAAATTATTACGGAATTAAAATTTAAAATAATTCTTCCTTATTATAATAATAAATAACGGTATAACTTAATTTTAAAAATTAATAATTACCATATCCGTTATTATAAAAAACCTTATTAAAAATCCAGTTTCGTCGAAATTATAAATATTTTTTTTTATAATACCGTATTTTGCAATAATAACCCAAATAAATTCGAATTATTTACGAAATATTTTTAAATTTATATATAATATTTTTTAATAATTAATTTTTCGATTTAAACGCGTTTCGAATTTTTTTTGCCATTTAACAAAATTAAATATTTAATTAATTTTAACGTATTCCGTAATACGTTATATAAATAATAAATTCGCTATATTTTTAACGTATTAATACCGGATAAAAAACGTTTACGTATTTAAATTAAGGATTCGTTCGATAATAAATTTCTTTTCGGTTAACGTTAATTTTTGCAAATAAAAAATAATATCGGCTCGGATATATCGACCGTAATATCGGGTTTTTAAAATAAATTCGAGAACGTTATATATAAAATATAATTTTTTAAAGTTAAACTTTAAATTTCGTTTTTTAACCTAAATAATTAAGTTTATTTTAAATTTTTTCATAAAACGTTCTATATTATATGTATTAAAAAATTAACGATTAAAATTAAATAATTAAAATGGTAATAAAAACGGTTCGCGAAT
The DNA here is from genome assembly GCA_004155055.1 of Monosporascus sp. CRB-8-3. Lineage (NCBI taxonomy): Eukaryota > Fungi > Ascomycota > Sordariomycetes > Xylariales > Monosporascus > Monosporascus sp. CRB-8-3. The sequence continues at coordinate 2,011 of QJNZ01000199.1, forward strand.
TTATTTAATTCGCAAGCTTATATAAAACGTTATTATATTTTATATTTTTTAATTAATTTAATAAAAAAAATTAAATAATAATTTAAAAAAATATTAAATTATTTATAATAAATTTTAAATTTATATAAAATAACCATTTTATCATTTTTCGTTAATTTTACGATTTTTTTAATTTTCATTAATTTTAAAACATTTTAAATTCTTATTAATTAAAATAATTAAAATATATTAATTAAATTCGAATAGAAAATTTTAATATTTTATATTTTCTAAATTTCTATAAAAACGTTTTTAATTAAATTACCCGATTTAAATAAAATAATTAACCTAATAAAATATATCGATATTTTTATTAATATTAATAACTTTTCTAAAAAAAATCGGATTTTATATTTAATTTTTATATAAATTTATATTAAAAAATAATAATAATAAATTAAAAAATTTTAAAGTTTAATTTTTAAATTAATAAAAAATTTATAAATAATAATTTATCTAATTATTTTAAATTATAAAAATTATTTAAAATCTTATTAAAAACAATTATTAATAAAAATATAATTAAATAATTTAAAATTATTTTAAAATAAAATATTTATAAAAAAATAAAATTTAATACAGTTTAATAATTAATAATAATATTTATTTATTTATTTAATTCAAGTTTATTATTATATTTTCGTAAAAATAATATAATAAAAATATTTAAGATAATAAAAAATTAAAAAAATTAAAAAAATTAAACAACTTAAAGAACTTAAAAAAATTAAAGAAATTAAAAAAATTAAAGAAATTAAAGAAATTAAAGAAATTATCAGATATTCAAACCAATTGTTAGCTTACTAAGCCACGAACCCCTTTTAAGTCGTATGAGCAACTGTTATTAAACAGCTTTTTATCAGGATTTATATAGGGTTTTATCCTAGCCTAATCTTTTTAGCTACAAAGGGCTATATTTTTACAATTACTCCCCTTCCCAAAGGCTTTAATCCCTAAGGCCACCGCGTTACCTTTCCGTACAACCGGATTTCTATGCAAGATTTCTTTACCTAATAATAACTACCCGTACTTGGCTAAGTTTAACAATAACGTTTTTAGTTAAGCTCTATTTAGCTAAAGCCAAGGAAAAAAGCCCTATCGCAATTTCCTCGCCAATTAAGGCAATACAATACGTACAAAAACAAAAGGTTTAAGCGCAACCTATAACCTCCGACCGATTCATTTTTAGTTTTATCGCTTTACTTTCTAATAGTACAACTTTCTTATACGCGTTATTTTACGCAATTTTAAATTCATTTATTCGGCTTTTTCTAACTATTTATTCGGCTTTCTGGCCCTTTAAATATTTTGGTACGTATATATTTTTAATACAACTTAACATGTAACAGGGGTAATTAATTTTATAACACCCCCGTAACAGGTAATTAATTTATATTAGAAAATACGCCCCCCGAAAAAATTAAACCATTAACCCGTTAAGCGTTAAATAAGTTATTAATATAATTATCAAATATTTAAATTAATTATTAACTTACTAAGTTACGAACCTTTCTTAGGTCGTATTAGCGACTGTTATTAAACAGCTTCTTATCAGGATTTATATGGGGTTCTGTCCTAGCCTAGTCTTCTTGGCTATAAGGGGCTATATTCTTACAGAAATTAAAGAAATTAAAGAAATGAAAGAAATGAAAGAAATTAAAGAAATTAAAGAAATTAAAGAAATTAAAGAAATTAAAGAAATTAAAGAAATTAAAGAGATTAAAGAAATTAAAGAAACTAAAAAAATTAAAAAAATTAATAATATTAAAAATATTAAATAACGTACTATATAAGCTCGCGAGCTAAACAAGCTTACGAGCCGTTTTTTGGCACCTTTTAATAACAAATTCGAATTAATTAACTATAATATATTAAATTAACTAAAATTAATCGGATTTTTTTTCGCTAGACGTTTTTATAGCTTTTTTATAAGTATACGTATTATATCCGGGTTTACCGTAAACGTTATATTTTCGTTTTTTCGTTTTAACCTTTTTACGACAATTATTTTTAATAGATGTTAGCTGTATTTTTTTATTACCTTTTTTTTTTCGGCTAAAAAAGCTTATCCTTTTTATATAGTAAGTATCCTTTTTTTTGGAAATGTTTATTTTTGGTTTTTTAACGTTTGCTTAAAATGTAATTCGTTTTACGTAATTAAGTAATTTTTTTTCGAAAAAAAGCAATTTCGTATAAATATAATAAGTTACTTTTTATTAAAAGATTTACCGATTTAACGATTTTTGTCAGTAAGTTACCCTAATAATTTTTAATTTTTTTTTTTAAATAACGTTTTTATTTTATTATTTTTTTAATATTTTTAAAGGTTTTCGTAAACGGGGAACGAATAGAACCGATAAAGATTAACAAAAAGACGGTTAGCGTAAATATAATTAAAAAAATTTTAAGTTTAAAAAAAACGGAATTAAAATTAAATAAAATAAAAATAATTTTCGCAAATCCGGATTTAATATTATCGAACGTTATAATAATTTTAAACGCGTTATAAAAACCGGTAAGAAAATTTTTTTTAGCAATATAAATATAATAATATCGTATTAAATTTTCGATATATAACGAATAAATAAGTTTTAAAGGACAAAAACAAAATATATTAAAAAATTAAAATTTATACGAAAAATATGTAAATATATAAAATATAATAATGTCGTAATTAACGTAATAATTTTCGTAACCGTTAAAAATAAAAAAACGTTTAATTTTTTCGTATACATTCGAATATATTAATCGAAATATTAAATTTATTTTAAACTTAATTCGTTCGTTATTTAATTATTATTATTTAATTTAATTTTTTAATTGGTTATTAATAATAAATTATTACGAAATTAAAATTTAAGGTAATTTTTCCTTATTATAATAATAAATAACGGTATAACTTAATTTTAAAAATTAATAATTTAACGTATTATATAAGTTCGCGAATTAAATAAGTTTGCGAACCGTTTTTATTAATATTTTAATTATTTAACTTTAATCGTTAATTTTTTAATATTTATAATATAAAACGTTTTATAAAAGAATTTAAAATAAATTTAGTTATTTAAGTTAAAAAACGAAATTTAAAGTTTAATTTTAAAAAGTTATATTTTATATATAACGTTTCCGAATTTATTTTAAAAGCCCGATATTACGGTTAATACGTCTGAGCCGATATTATTTCCTATTTGCGAAAATTAATATCGACCGAAAAAAAATTTATTATTAAATAAATTTTTAATTTAAATATACGAACGTTTTTTATCCGGTGTTAATACGTTAAAAATATAGCGAATTTACTATTTACGTAACGTATTACGGGATATATTAAAATTAATTAAATATTTAACTTTATTAAACGGTAAAAAAAATTTAAAATATATTTAAATCGAAAAATTAATTATTAAAAGATATTATACGAAAATTTAAAAATATTTTATAAATAATTTAAATTTATTTAAATTATTATCGTAAAATACGGTATTATAAAAAAGGATATTTATAATTTTAACGAAACTAGATTTTTAATAAGGCTTTTTATAATAACGGGTATAATAATTATTAATACCGAAAAATATAAAAAATTTAAATAAATTTAATAAAAGAATAAAAAATAAATTATAATTATTTAAGTTATTAATTTTTAAAGTTAAGTTATACCGTTATTTATTATTATAATAAGGAAAAATTATTTAAATTTTAGTTTTATAATAACTTATTATTAATAACCGATTAAAAAATTATATTAAGTAATAATAACTGGATAACAAACGAATTAGGTTTAAAATAAATCTAATATTTCGATTAATATATTTAAACGCATATAAAAAAATCGAAACGTTTTTTTATTTTCGACAATTACGAAAATTATTATTCGATAAAATTCGAAAAATATTATACTAATTACGATATTATTATATTTTACATATTTACGTATTTTTCGTATAAATTTTAACTTTTTAACGTATTTTTTTTTTAAAAAATACGTTTATTTGTTATATATTAAAAATTTAATATAATATTATTATATTTATATCGTTAAAAAAAATTTCCTTACCGGTTTTTATAACGTATTTAAAGTTATTATAACGTCCGATAATATTAAATCCGGATTTACGAAAATTAATTTCGTTTTATTCGATTTTAATACCGTTTTTTCCGAATTTAAATTTTTTTTAATTATACTTACGCCGACCGGTTCCCCGTTAACCTTTACCGGTTTTATTCGTTCCTTATTTACGAAAACCTTTAAAAATATTAAAAAAACGATAAAATAAAAACGTTATTTGTAAAAAAAGATTAAAAATTACCAGGGTAGCTCGCCGACAAAAATCGTTAAATCGGCGAATCTTTTAACAAAAAGTAACTTATTATTTTTATACGAAATTACTTTTTTTCGAAAAAAAATTACCTAATTATACGAAACGAACCATATTTTAAATAAACGTTGAAAAACCAAAAATAAACGTTTTTAAAAAAAAGGGACATTTACTATATAAAAAGAACAAACTTTCCTGGCCGAAAAAGAAAAAAGTAATAAAAAAATACAACTAACATCCGCTAAAGATAATTATTATAAAAAAATTAAAATAAAAAAACGGAAATGTAACGTTTGCAGTAAGCTCGGATATAATACGCGTACTTATAAAAAAGTTGTAAAGACATTTAACGAAAAAAAATCCGATTAATTTTAATTAATTTAATATATTATAATTAATAAATTCGAATTTATTGTTAAAAGGTGCCAAAAAACGGTTCGCAAGCTTGTTTAGTTCGCGAGCTTATATAGTATGTTAAATAATTATAATTTATTTTTTATTTTTTTATTAAGTTTATTTAAGTTTTTTACGTTTTTCGGTATTAATAATTATTATGCCCGTTATTATAAAAAACTTTATTAAAAATTTAATTTCGTCAAAATTATAAATATCTTTTTTTATAATATTATATTTTGCAATAATAATCGGAATAAATTTAAACTATTTGCGAAATATTTTTAAATTTTCGTATAATATTTTTTAATAATCGATTTTTTAATTTAAATACGTTTCGAATTTTTTTTGCCGTTTAATAAAGTTAAATACTTAATTAACTCCGATACGTTTCGTAATACGTTACGCGAATAATAAATTTGTTATATTTTTAACGTATTAACGCCGAATAAAAAACGTTTACGTATTTAAATTAAAAATTCGTTCGATAATAAATTTTTTTTCGGTTAATATTAATTTTTACAAATAGGAAACAATATCGGCTTAGGCGTATTAACCGTAATATCGGGTTTTTAAAATAAATTCGGAGACGTTATATATAAAATATAACTTTTTAAAGTTAAATTTTAGGTTTCGTTTTTTAACTTAAATAGTTAAATTTATCCTAGATTCTTTTATAAAACGTTCTATGTTATAAGTATTAAAAAATTAACAATTAAAGTTAAGTAATTAAAATATTAATAAAAACGGCTTAGGAGCTTATTTAGTTCGCGAGCTTATGTAGTACGTTATATTAAATATTTTAAAAAGAAAATTAAAAAAATTAATAATTATAAATAAAATATATAAAAAATTTTACGAGGTTGTACGGGTTTGTATTTATCTGTAAAAGGCTGTATTACTTTGTACGTAATTTATTTAGCTTTATTTAAGCTTTTATAATTTGTAGAATTTTTAATAAGGGCGAGCCGGTTTTGAAAATATAATTTTTTTAGGTATTAATTTTTATAACGCTTTGTTAAACCTTGTATAACCCTGTCCGACCTTATATAACCCTGTATTACCTTATGTAACCCTGGAGAAGCCTATATAACCCCGTATTATCCTGTTTAATTCTTATTTGCGGTGGCGTTTTTTAGCAGAAGGCGGAAGAAGGTAAGGTTTTTTTTGTCCGCAAGTTTAACTTTGTATTAGCCGATTATTTGTTTTAACTGGCGTATAGTTGTTTTTTTTAGCATTTTTTCGGTAATAACCGGTTATGTATTATTATTATCGTTATTATCTGTAATTATATTAGTTAATATAAATTAATACAGGTTTATATTAGGTTAATTAGGTATTTATTATTTTAAACGAAAACGTTATTTTTTTTACTAACGTAAAATTTGTAGTTATAGGCCTGCGAAAAATATTAGTAATACTGGTAAGCTTTTTTAAATACGTTCGGGCTGTAAAAATAGCAGTTTTTTAACGGTTTTTCGTTACGCGGGTTTATATAGGTTAATTCGGGTCCGTATAACTTTATATAAGTTTGTACGAAGTTTATTATTGTAGTTTTTATATATACGACAATTAATTGGTTTAAACGTAATATGCATAATAATAACATATTTTTATTAGGTTCGTTTAAGCTTAATTTAAACTGTAATAATATTACCGGTTTGGTTACGGTATTTCAAGGGATTAATTAATTCGTTTAGGTTTTATATAACTTTGTTAACTTTTATACAACTTTGTACGACCTTATATTTACCGGATAATTTTCGATTTAGTTTTATATTTAAGCTTTTTTAATAAAGCGTAATATATTAAGCGTTTTTTTCGTTTTTGCGAAGTTCTCCTCGTCGATATGCAGCTTATTAGGTTCGTTTAATTTTGTAATAGGCGTTTTTTTATATTTTTAATACGATAACGGTTTTATTATTTTGATTAAACCTATATAAACCTATAGGAGCCTGTAAATAGTTATTTATTTTCGGTTACGTCCGTATATTTTTTAACGTAAGCGGTTTAGTTTTTTTTAATTTCGTATATTCTATAGCGTATTTGGTTAACTTTGTATAATCCTGTATAAGCCTATACGACTTTGAATTTTTTTTTGGGCTGAATATACAATAAAAATTGTTAATTAAATATGTATTTTAACCGGTTTAATAAGACGAAAATATATATTTAATTAATTTAATAATAACGCGTATATATGTAAAAATATTAATAAATTTATTTACTTAAAGTTATATAAGGATAAAAGTTTAGTTACGTATATATTAGTAGAATTTATATATATGCATACTAAGCTTAGTACCTAATTGTATTTAGTAGCTATAATCTATATACAGTAGGGTGGCCCTATTAAAAATTTGGGTTTTGTCCCAGTGATCCCTGTGCTGCACCCTAGTTGAGTTCGATTTGTACCAGCGCTAATGGTCTTCGCCATTTGGCTCGACTGTGAGTTACGCTGTGACTTTTTATGGTGGCGCTAAGGCCGGCCCGGACTCTGAGTTTGGCCCTAGAGCAACCGTAATTAGCACACCAAGAGTACCTACGCAGTCCCTAACGCTAACAAGCAGCAAGTTTTTACTACCGCATCAGCGTCGGATCTGATATGACCACTGGGTACGACACACCTACATTGGGCGTCAACAATACCTGTTAGTAGATGTTTTATGGTCGGTTGTTGTCCAAGTCTCTATCTTATGTCCCTCCACCCTCGTCATATTTCCTAGTTTCTGCTGCAATCTCATCATCCGCCCACATGACCCGTCTGCACACGTCGAGCTTGAGAATCTCCGGCCTCTTGTAATGTCCATCGGCATCGATCCATACCTTAACTTGCCCCAGCTCGTGCTGGTCAATAACGGCTTTAACGAATGTGTCGCCTCGGCCGTCACCCTTCACTGGACCGGCGAGAAAGCTGCAGAAAGGATGGATCACGGCGCTCCAGCCGCCACCCCTTTTCACCAGCTCCTGCGGTCCCAGGTTCTCTTCCATCCAACGCAGACATGACTCGTCGACATAGTTACTGGCACATACGACGAAGCATTGGGCCGTGAGCGCATGATTCTTCATCAGAGCCTCGATCTGCGCGTCGGCCACCGCTTCGAACCCCTTCATTGTGCTGAGTGCTGGCCAGACGCCGGCGTGGATAATTTGTCCTTCTTCGATGAGAGCCTGTCGTGCCAGATTCATCGTGTTTTCCCAACAGGCTAGACCACTAATTGTTGATATGACGGTTAGTCGTCTCAGAGCTAGAGTTCAGGAGCGTATCAGAGATGTGGCTCATGGAATTGATTAAGAAATTGAAGAATGATTGGGCCTTTACCCGATGCGCCCAATGCTTGACGGCCAGGTGCGCAAGGTATGGCCGCTCCCCTGTGCCCAGACCGCCCGCTCGACGTAGGTTGGCTGTAACTTGCGATGAACACCGAGCAGTGCTCCGTCCCGGTCGATGAAAACTTGCGAATTGAACAGAGTGTGACCTAGAGATGGGGGTTAATGTAAAATAGAACGGCAAAGCGGTTTCTTACCATCCACTACTCTCTCGGAAATACCAAGGGAGACAGCGACCCCGAAGTCTTTGCAGGCCTTCATTACTGGTCTCAGCTCACCCCCATCCAAACCGACTGTGACGCTTTGTTCAGCGTACTCTGCCAGAGCCCTGACTTGATCAAGAGGTGGGTAGCATTCTATGAAGTACTGCCACGGCTCGTAAGCATAGGCCTGCTTCATGGCTGTCGAGTGATAAGGAGTCGAGAGGAGAGCAGGACTCACTGGATACCCCGGCACAAACACCTCCGGGAACACGAGATAATCAGCGGTGGATCTGGCGGCTGCAATGAATCCAAGGACCTTGCCAATCGTCGCAGCCTTGTTCATGAAGACCGGCGCGGCATGGACAGCCGCGACGAGAAGGTGGCGCTCCGGTTTAGCCGCCATTTCGCAATGCGCTTAAAAGTCTGGACTGTTTGTACAATCGAGGACTATAAAGAGTGCAATGTCGTTGAGGTCCGCCACGGGGCTCGGATGATATCCTACGTACTATTAGGCGCGGGTCGAATGAGAAACCCCGCAGCTCCGGCATACATGTTATACGAAGTCCCCCGACTAGTTCCTCGGCAATAACTTTCCGACATTGCTATTGGTCGGTTCTTGTGCCGTTTTCTCACTTAACCCAAAGGCTGCGGAAAAGCAGGGTATCATTAATATTGACTAACAGAATACAGACACATATCAGATGGTACTGGACATGCCCTACCCCCAGTAGCGGGTCACCTGGCTACCGCAGAAATGCGGAAGCACCCTACGGACCTCCATTTGGCCCTGGGCGTTCAGCACCGCCAGCCACGGGGAATGCGTGGCAGAGTAAGGCTGCTGGGGAATTGCCTGCGGCGGTGGAAGTTGTCTGTAATACGACGGCTGCGGCGGCGGAACTTGTGCCTGCATCTGGAACGGGAGGTAACTAGCTGCTTGCGGGTTGGACTGGAAGGTTAGCGGTTGTTGCGGCTGTGACGGGACGAAAACAGCCGCTTGGGGATTAAACCGGAACGGCGGCGGAGGCGGGTTGGGCCAGTTGGGGTTGTAGATCGTGCCGGACATAGTGGTTTCTGGTTGTGGTATCTGGTCGAATAGAATACAGGCCTGCTGTTGTGCTGGTACTCGTCTTGGGTGGTGGCTCGTAACAGTTCTTTCATAATGAAAAGGGGGCACACCGCCCCCTTTTATAGAACTATGGAACATGTCGATATGGGGACGGTCTTGTCATATGGGGGAATCAGTGAATACGCGATCGCAGTCGTGCTGCTTCAAACTTAATGTTGATGGAGCTTCGATATTACCTACCTAGTAGGTGCCTAGAAGCTTATATGAGAGTTATGCTTGCTAGGTGAGCGCAAATCAATCACGATTAATATTGCAAACTAATACATGCCACATAGCATGCTTCGAATCGCCATTTTTCTCAGAGCAATGGTGACCCTAAACAAATCCAGGGTAGCGGTGGAGTTACTCTTCCAAAGTCACACCTAACGATATGGAGTAGGGACCTAAGTTGTTACCCGGAAGACACGCCGTATCACTAATGAATCTGCCACGTTAGGATGAGTCCATCGCGTAGTCACTTCATATCTATGCGACTTTTTCGACTATACCATGTTATTAGAGCAAGCTTTCATCTATCACCATGACCTCCTATCTACGTTCCAATTCAGCCGTAAGGGGGTATCTAGTATTCTCCCTCGGTCTTGACTAGAGGCTTCTTCTCCTTCCTCTCTTCTTCCATCTTCGGCCTTATCTTGTGCCTAGAGATCTTCGCCTTGAGAGCCTGCATCATCCGTTCCAGGTAACCTCTGTTCTCCGCCCAGAAGAGACGATCACTTGTAGCACATGCGCAGGCACCACCATGAGCAGACATTGCACCACGATTTGTTTTCCCGCGCCGCAGGGTTCGCAGGCTAGCGGGTGGTGCTGCGTCCTTCGTTTTCGTGGTGCAATGCTATAGTCGCGCCTCTGGTGGCGTTCTTGAAAGTAGTTACCTTGCCGGTGTGTTGATAGGAGGCTTGTCGACGGCTAGATAATCGCTCACGTTAGCCCAAGTAGAGTGGGATGCAGGTGAGGGGAAGGTGAAAACGACGTGAGACGGATGTGTGATCAAGGCAGAGGCGGCTTTCCATACACGACACTGAGCAAGTTCATAACTTGGAAATGTACCCTTGAACCTGTTCCACCAGCAGCGCATTGTGTTGTTGCGAATTACAATTTCGGCGGCGGATATCGTATCCTGCAACAAAGAAAGAGAATATTTCCCACCCTAAAAGTCTCATAGGCCTTGTTAAGCTGGTAGGGGACCGTAGTGTTAGATACGAACAGCTCTAAACGAAATTCAGTAACCTACCGACCGGAACCAAGCTATGGCCTCTGTGTCGTCGGGATCCTTGTCGGGTTGTCTCAGGGGCGCCAATTGTCTGTAGGCAGTTTTGACTAAGGCATGACCCGCCGAATTTGAGTCATCGATCTCAAGAACAGCATAGTAGCCTAATGTTTCCTACCAGTATTGTCCTTATCGTAGAGAGACTCCAACAGACTGGGTGCGCTTATGGCCTCTTCGAGGACTAGCCTTCTGCTTCTCTGAGGTCTTGTTTCTAGTGCCGTCTGGAATGGCGCTGATAACCTGTGCGGGGGAGCCTAAGATAATTGTTGAGCATTGATAAACAGAGCTGTCGAGGAAGGCGTTCGGATATGAGAGTGTGGGCAAATGGATTTGATGGGACGAAAGCTGTGGGTGGTGATAGGAGCGGTGATGGGTGGTCTCGGAGTAAAAGTTTTGGGCCTCAAGATATTCGTGATAAATGTTTGAGATCAATTAGACTGGACGTTGGGTAGACTTAGCAAGGGTGTCTTGTAGTTCATATCAAGGTATCATGTGGGATGGGATGTTATCATGAACAGGAGAGTTGAAAGATCACTCTTCAGAAATGGCTAGTCTGTGCGAAAGATCATATCATCATTGCTGTTAACTTTGCCTATGAGCACTATGGGGAAAAACATCACCCCATCCGCACTGCCTCCAAGCGCCAAAGCATGATTTGGGGGATCATAAGAGCTACATAGCGCGGTTGACGAGCGGGATAATCTCACGAACCACGAGAAACACACAGATTTGGATGCCGCCTCCAGCTGAGGAAAGATCGAGCCCATTACTGCTGTAGACTGGCCTTGACTGGCCGCCGGCTTGGGGTGTGTTGGCGTCTTTTCTTGATTATTGACGGCCACTTTTTCGGCTTTAGCTCTAGTTTCAGCCTCAGCTTTAGCTTTCACCTTGGTCTCGTTTTCGGAGACTGGTCCAGTTGACGCTCCTTGTCGAAATGAATGGCTCGGTATGAGGCGTCCGCCTCGGCGTCAAAAGCCGTCGTACCCTCTCTTGGCCTCTTCGTCAAAAGCGGGCCGTCAGGCAACTTTGCCCCTCGGGTCGTATCTCAGGGGCGTCTTTAGCCCTCGTGATGTTGCCGGGCGGACGCAGTCTCTTGACGAGGTTGTCCCTCTTTCCATGCTCAATTCCTCTCTTGAGATGGAAATGCAGACCCTGCTTCAGCAGAGGCACCTATGACGTTGCCAGTATTCATCTCCGTAAGTCGCAGTAATCTCTTCACCCCATCGCAAAGTCGCAGATCGCCTTATTCATAACTCTGATAGATAAGGATTCTATACATGGCTCGGACGGCCAGCCGTGGAGGGCCGGCCAGCCAGGGTGTCGGCATAATCTGGATAAGATACTTGGGCACCATTGATTGTATCCACGAGCTACGGCGCGAGGCGGGCCAAAAGAGGAGTTCGTCGAGCCTCTTGGGGTATCAGGAGGCGAGGAAGCTTGAGACCGGGCGTCGTTTGTTCGGAAATGGGACTCCATTTGAAGCCTCAAGAGGCCGCGGGGTTCTGTTCGGAGACGGCGTAACATCATGGCTATTAGCGTATGGTCCTTGCTGTGTGTTCTAAGCATATGGCATCGGTAACTGAACCCCGTATGAAAATGGCTGCGTTGGTAGTGAGTCACCCATGAGAGTAATCAAGTTTAAGAGCGAAGCTATCGCAGAATAGGGGTAACTTGCTTAGTCATCAAGGCCCATCAGCCTAGGCACCCCGCAGGAACGTTGTTCCGAGGCTCCCGCGCTATATATAGAGCTTCCTAGCCACTGGTCTCTAGGGCCCAGATCAATCAAGTCAATTTACACTTTTCACACTCTATGCACTCTCTTCTGGCGATCAGCCTAACTGTCACAGAAGCACTGAAAGGTCCTGTATGATTAGTCCAATCACCAGCTGAAATATGGAGAATCGAATAACCATACGGGACCTACAAATATACGTGAGTGTTCAATCAAAAAAATGAGAGCATTTGCTGATTCTGGTTTTCCTTAAAATCCTCCATGGGCATATAAACATCATAACAGCGATGGCTTATACATAGGAGGTCAGAGTGACTCAACTATCATGACCAAAGCTCGATGAAGAAGGCGTCCAAAGAGTAGTCTTGATTGGCGTGAATGTCTCCGTAAGGAAAGGATTCCACCTGGTGGTTGCAGGTGGTGGCGGGAGCATCACGTTGCACCGGCTCGGCTTGTGGGCTCCCCGACGGAGGATAGTATCGAGAAGGGCGGTAGAAGCGTGTGCCGCTGCCACTGTATTGGGAGCATCAATATGGTAACTCCCATTCGAGACTACACCGTCGTTTACCCAATCGAATTTCTTCACGCAACCGTTCCTATAGAAGATTTCGGGGAAACCTTTAACCGTTATTCCGCTCCGGCGGACGAGCAGTCCGTCGGTGCTGATTCCTCCACAATAACGAGCGGTGGTTGGCTACGACACAAACTGCTCCAGTGTCCATTGCTTCCTTACCATCTGAGACTTCGGGCTTACGTCCTTCTCCGTGGCGTCTGACAGCATTCTCCGTCTTTCGAAGTTGCAGCGGCTGGGTCTTCTGTTGATACCAAGGTACATATCCTCAGAAAGACCCTCATGCCAATGTAATTTTAGGCTGCGCCGGTGTTTAAAGAAATCAGAGCCTTCGAATAGTCTGCAGTCTGTCTTCTGTCATGGACGTTCCTTAATCGTCGACCTGGAATCCAAGCAGCCTGATGGACGAGCAGGGGTTGTGGGTGGCAACGAGATGTCGATTCTTCGCGTAGTCAATGTCTCAACTATGATCGCCTTCCGCGATGGGATATACCTCCCGTGATGGACTGGACCTTCCGTACATCGCTTTTCAGGTAGGTGGTCTTGTCGCCAGCGACCTGAACGCAGAGTACGTATCAGCGCTGTCCCCAGCCAGGGGCAGGTGGAATCGATCGTATATAACATACTACTAAGTACTTCGACCCCCTGCGTCGCCACAACATGGGTTTGAAGGCTACCGTCTTGCGGATGGAAACTTCAGGAGAGTCTCTCCCGGATTATCATCTTTCTCCGCCTTGGATGGCGTCTCTCTGGGGGAGGCAGGCAGTCTCGAAAGAAGAATGCCACCTTTGGCTTTTATCTCTCGTGTTGAAATTACTGGCTCCAAGGGAAGGACGAGGATTGATAACATCTGAAGCCAGCCACCCCAATAAGGGTGAGCCAGAGCCCTCAGGTATTATTTTCTCGTCAGACGTGCCCGCAACGGGCTCAGTGATGTTGACTCCCACCTCTAAGGGAAGACCCGCCATCCACAAAATCTGATGATTCTATATCATGTCTAAAAGTCCGAGCCCGTATATGCCGCAGGTAACTTTGGTGTTTTCGGGTTGGTGTTCTAAGTACAGACGCTGGCCATAACAGTTGAGCGACCTCCGACTCTCTTGGTATATGCCGTCGCTGCAATTTATATGTCCTCAGTGAATTTCTTTTTCTCTATTCAGTCCGAGTACTCATCAACCTTTGTTCTCCGGTTTCTAGTGGTGGTACATTTTTACTGACCAAGATTTTCCTCTTCGGTTCCGATATTCGGCTACTGAATATAAAGGTGGCTCAACAATTCTGGCCCGAACCTGCAGGTGGTAACAAGCTAGTCCGAGGGGGCAGAGTCGCGTTGCGAGGCACTCATCGAGCCTGCTGATGCCGAGACTGAAGTTATCATCGGCTCCGTCCGAGCACAGAGCATGGTCGTTTGGGAGCGCAGTATGGGGACGGAGATAGGATCATTGTCAATAAAGCCTTCAAGTCCGCCGACCAGGCCCAGCTACATTGTGTGCAGCACCAGTCCACTTCGCTGGAAAAGCCGGTCCTGTCCACGTCGCATTCGAGTAGATGTCTTATGGATTGTGATATGAAGGATCCTGAAACCGGTATCGTACTTTCCTGGTCTCGTATGTATGGAGACGCCTATGACGTTGGCCCACTGGCATAGCTAGGTATCTAGTTTTGTACGTCTACTACCTAGGGAGCCTTCTCTTTTTAATAGATCATGCTCTTACTGAGAAACCTTCATGATAAGTTGCGACTGACGAGGGTATCCCCAACAGGCTGGCCCGAAGGCTGGATTCGTTCAAGGGTGACGAGGGTTGGCCGGGATATGGGATGCAAAGACGGTAGCGAGCTTGGGGAGGTGGGAAGGAAAGCATGCGTAATTATTGTAGGCTATAACTGCCGCCTGCAGCACCGGAGTGGCGGTCAGGGCAACAGTGTGGTGGATCTTAATGAATCGGAGCATAATATATGGTGAAGATTATCATGATACGGGACTTGGAAGTACTGGGGTCGAGTGTAAGAGAATTCCGCAGCTGATATTGGGGTTGGGGAACTTGAGGAAGTTAACGACGTTTGAGAGGTTTGAGAGTTAAAGAAGTTGAGGAAGAGAAGGAGGGTAAGTGGTTGTCGGGGGAAACCAAACTCAGGAATGCCTAAGGATATGATAGCATTCAGAAAGGTTCCCACATATCCTAAAGTAGGCGTAACAGCAACCGGGACATCTCGCGCCTTCCATAGGAAAACTCTCTTGCTTGCTCCTTTTGCTTCAACACATTCTGACCACCACTTAGTCTTTATACCACTAGGTAGACTTTTCCGCATCTCATCCCAGCAAGGCTTCACGCTCGCTAACCCGTACTCTTAATTAACTGTGGAGAACTAGAAGATGTACCTCCCTCATCAGAGCCTCCCATAAAACTTAGGCTCTCCTTACTCGCCGACCTCACATTGGACGAGCTGGTGTGAGGATCCAGCACCGATGACGAGAATCTCGCAGTCGGTGGTTCCGTCAAATTCCTCATCCAGGAATCGTAGAAGAAGCGCAGACTCAGGATGCCTGCCGTGTGGGTTCTCGGCATACCTTGCCTATGGGCTACCGTCCACCGCCAAAGCAGAAGGTCACGCCTATTCCTCAGAAGGCCGTTGGGGGCGTCACCGGATGTCAAGGCCTATCCGCCGTGGTCCTCGTGGCCCGAGTCCGAGGCAATCATCTTGCTCCTCGATGCACGTCATGGACTAAACAAGCTCTTTGTGGTTCCAGTTGACCAGCATGAAATGTATCTAATCGGCTGGGGAGGGTCAAACTACGTACGTTCGTTCTTGCGCCCTAACCTTGAAGACTCGCCAACCTTCCATCCTGTACATTGAGTATGAATTTATCAAGAATTAATATGATTTCTGGGAGAGGAAAAGGGATTGTTTGCGTTGTAAGTGACATGGTATCCCACAAATAGTGGTTTGAGGTCGGTTCTTTGTGGACCACCTAACCCCTAATTGGACCCCTTTTTCTTATCCTATCGCTGTATATATCATTCATTATCTTATCGTAATCGGAAATAACGTGGGTACTTTGAGTGGGGCCGCTGCCCCTCCTCTGCCCCTCCATGCTACATTCCATGCTCTGGCTGAATGTCGAAAATCTGTTTTGGAGTTTGAGTCATCGCGTGACCAAACCAACAAGACGGGAAGGAATCAGGTCGCTACATATCCTTTATTAAGAATTTTTCGATGAGAACGACTTGAGATTGCAGTCGACGAACTGGTACTTATTTCCCAAAGCCACACAAGGACCTGTACCGCTTCGAATCCCAGACCCTACCGCAAACATGGCGGACGCTATCACTGAAGCGACCGCTAAGCTGGTGCTGGATGAGGTCACGGGGGAGATGGTATCAAAGAATGAATTGAAAAGGTATGCGTGATAGGAGTACTCTTACCGTTCCTTAACTAGATGCGTTGCGAACTCACGCGTGTGTAGTATGTCTGTCGCGTTACACTTTGCTCCGAACCCTTAGCCCCCCTTCTCAAATATGCCTGACATAAACAGAGCGAACTCAGAAGCGAGCGAAGAAGGCCGCTGCCGACAAGGCCAAGGCAGCAGCGCCGGCACAGCTGAAAGAGAATGCACCGAAACCAAAGGAAAAGACCGAAGAACCCACGATCGATCCCGATGCCATGTTCAAGCAAGGCTTCCTAGAGGATGTCTATAAGGAGCGGCCGGTGAAGCCCGTGGTCACGCGATTTCCGCCGGAGCCCAATGGTTAGAAACACCTTCGCTTGTTTATTCCCCCTTCTACCGCGGCGCATAGTTGTTGACATGAGTTAATGGCAGGCTTCCTCCATATCGGCCATTCCAAGGCGTGGGTGAATATCAGCTTGGCGAAGTGTCGTTCAGCGTACTGACCTTGGTCGCAAGAATTGCGGTGAACTTCGGCTTTGCGAAATATCACGGCGGCCAGTGTTATCTGCGATACGATGATACGAATCCGGAAGCGGAAGAGGAGAAATACTTCGTTGCTATTGAAGAGATGGTGCGGTGGCTGGGCTTCTCTCCGGTCAAGATCACGTACTCAAGCGACAACTTTCAAAAACTGGTATGGCATGGTCACGGTATTCGAAGTCTCGGCGAACCTTGGGCTGATTCATTTACAGTATGACATGGCCGAGAAGCTGATCGAGCTTGGCAAGGCTTATGTCTGCCACTGCAATGGTATGCCCTCTAGAAATGCAATGCTATACCTGTGTTGCGTACTGAATGGACCTAACTGTTGGCGATAGACGATGAAATTAAAGCCCAGCGAGGCGGCGCCGACAGGGGGGGACCACGATTCCGATGCGCGCATGCCGAGCAAAGCGTGCAAATAAATCTAGAAAAGTTTAGGGGTATGAGAGATGGGAAGTATAAGCCTAGAGAGGCTTTCCTTCGAATGTTGCAGGACATTAATGACGGTAACCCTCAGGTACGTATGACTACACTTGGCATTGGGTCCCCCTATCCGCTTCTGCGATACAAGCAGCTAATTCCTTCATAGTACGTTTCGAACTTATCTTGTTACCAATTCTTATGACGGTGTTCTCTAAATAAGGACTACTGTGATAATCCGGTATGGCGCAGAATGTTAACATGTAACAGGATGTGGGACCTCGCAGCATATCGGGTACTCGAGAAGCCTCATCATCGAACCGGATCGACTTGGCGTATATATCCGACCTACGATTTTACACATTGCTTGTGTGATAGTTTCGAAGGCATCACGCACTCACTATGTACCACCGAATTCATTCAAAGCAGGGTGTCGTACGAGTGGTTGAACAAGACCCTTGGTGAGTCCCTTTCCATCATTTTCTATATGAGTAACGTCGATTATGGACAACCGCGTCTTCAACTTTCTCTTCCAATTACGTGTTTCAACTCATGACTTATCGAAGACTAAACCGCTAGATTTTCCAATGTCACTTGTGGGCAATCGCTGATGATCAATGTTGCAGGCGTGTACAAGCCCATGCAGAGAGAATATGGCAGACTTAGCTTAACAGGGACTGTCCTCTCCAAGCGAAAGATTCTGAAGCTTGTTTCTGAAGGTATTGTTCGCGATTGGGATGACCCGAGATTATTCACATTGATTGCTATCAAGCGACGAGGAGTTCCTCCTGGTAAGTACCCCGCCTTTGGGCTTTCTGGAGGCCCATGCATCCTATTCAAGCGAAGATTGGCTGACCTTGATATTGAACAGGCGCTATATTGGAATTCGTCAACGAGTTAGGAGTTACTACAGCACCTTCTGTAAGCTCCTATGCCTACTTTCTGCTTCACGCTGAGTTTGGGAGACCTATTCCCATGAAGAGACGTCCTCTTACATGTCTTCCCTGTTCTATTGGTTTGATAATGTTGATCACTAACCATGAGAAACGCAGGTCATCCAAGTGAAACGCTTCGATCAATCAATCAGGCGCTATCTCGAGCGGACGGTTCCTCGCCTTATGCTCGTACTAGATCCCCTTCCTGTCGTGATTGAGGGGGCAGAAGAATTAGAACTCGATGTGCCCTTCTCACCCAAGGTTCCTGAAATGGGCTCCCACAGAGTCAAATTCACGCCGACTGTCTACATAGACCAAAGCGACTTCCGTGAAGTCGACAGTAAGGACTACTTCCGGCTGGCGCCCGACAAGTCTGTTGGTCTCTACCAGGTGCCCTATCCGATTAAGGCCGTTTCCTTCAGCAAGGACGAGGCAACTGGGAAGGTGACGGAGGTGCGGGCAGTGTTCGACAAGGAAGGCAAGAAGCCGAAGACCTATATCCAGTGGGTTGCATCGGGGTCTCGGAAGGTGGAGGTGCGCATCCACAACTCACTGTTCAAGTCCGAGAAGCCGGACGACGCGGAGGGAGGGTTCCTTAACGACATCAACCCGGAAAGTGAAGTCATTTATCCTAACGCCCTGGTCGAGTCGGCCGGATTTGACGAGGTGAGACGGAGGGCACCTTGGCCTGAAGCTGCCGGTGAAAGCGAGCTTGGGAAGGGCGGACCCGAGTCCGTCAGGTTTCAGGCAATGCGTGTCGCCTACTTTGTAAGTTCTTCGGCCCTTTTCCGGTTTTGAAAAATTATATGCTGAACAGCACTAACAACCACTCATCTAGGCGGTGGATTCGGATTCCACGGACGACAAGGTCGTGCTGAATAGGATTGTGAGCTTGAAGGAAGATGCCGGCAAGAGTTAAAGCATCAGTCGGTTCGGGATGAGCCATGCGGACCCGTGATAGTGTTGGAGGTCCTCGTAAAGGTATTTTCTGTGGCGGTTATGGGCCTTTGGGTCTTGCAGCAACTACGATACTGCGGGTGTTCTGCCAGGGTGTCGGATCGCGAATGAAGCCATTTGGTGTAGGAATATCCCCGTACAATCTCGTAACCGCACGATTTTGATATACTGCAAACACATTTTGAGATGATGGTCTGGGAACGCAGGATCAATAGGCAGCTCATTGGACGGATAATTCTGTTCATGCGAAACGTGTGGCTTCGGAGGTATAAAAGCCTGCTTTCGGATGGCCGCGTTTTACCAGTCTCAACCGTCATCATGTCAGCAGCACCGTTACCGGCTATTCCCAGCTCCCTACACCCAATTGGACATATTACCTTTATCACGCATATATCATTCAAGTGATGAGTACCACCTTTAATTCATGTGTTTGCACGCATTTACAAGATTCATGCCTAACTCCAACAAGCATCCCCTAAATAATTTCTAGGTAGCCATCTCTCTAAGATAGGAGGTCGACGTCATCCCTAGATCAACTTCTTTACCGGTGCTGCACGTGGGTACAACTCCATCAACCCAACCGGGGTGTCTGGTTATCACGCAATAACATGTCACCCACATTACTTTGTTATCAGTACCGCCTCTCATTCAGCAACTACCAAACTCCGGCGCCGCCCCTGTAATTGCACCTCCTTCACGCGCGTACTCAGGGAGCTTCTCCTGACTTAGCCACTCCACCCTGGATCGGTAAAACAGCAGGAGACGCACTTCCCGTATATACCTCGTCGAGAGAGGTGCAACTACCCCTCTACTTCCAGGGACACAGACTCGAGACCGGAGCGCAATGAGGGCATGTGACTACGGTTGCGGAGTTGCAGGTAGAGCAAGGGAGGGTGGTTGAATGCGACGTCGAGGAGCGGGGAAGGGAGCATCAAGCGAGACTCCACCACAATTTGCTGGATAAGGAACGCGGGATGCAGTACCCGGGAATTCCTCTCACATTCGGTCTCGAGCTTGCGCAAAGAACGGAAGGGGGAATATTGGATGACACGTATCGGTAGGTCCTGGATACTACCTCACTGCCGGAAACAAATAGCGACGCAGGTAATAGGTATGGAGACAAACAAGCGAGCAAGCATGCAGGCTGGCAGGGCAGGCAAACAGATCCTTGCGTTTATTGCTTCTTGCACATTGGGAACTTTATGGAGGAATCAAGGCAGCTGAATGGGTAGAGGGAGTAACGCCGCTTGAAGGTGCGTCGCATTTATATAAGTGACGACGGGCGGCTACCTCGGTGGCTGGGGACGAATGAATGGCATTCTATGGAGACGCAGAGAAATAAGAAACCAGACAAACGATATCGAGATCCGCAAGCGTATTCAATACACTCGCCCTAGTTCTTCAGATTTTCCTCAGGTCATTCGTAAAATCAACCAACCACTCACGATGCACTGGTTGTCCACCGCGGCCGCTGTGGCCATCCACCTGCCCCTCCTCATCACCGGCCGGGGGCTCGCGGCTCCTGCACCAGAAGCCTCGGCACGCGCCGTCTCCGCCGGCTGCGGCACGGCCCCCGTGGTAGTCGACGGGAGCTCGAGACTGTATAGCACGGCTGCCGGCCGCACGTACCGCGTGTTCCTGCCGCGCGACTACATCGAGAACTTACCGGCACCGCTGATTCTCTCGTACCACGGCGCCGGCGGCGTCATCGACCAGCAGGCGGAGCTGGACCGGCTGGCGCGGCCGGAGGTCAATACGGATCACATCGTCGTGTATCTGCAGGGGAATGCTGTAAGCGTTTTCTCTGTCTCCTCTCGGGACAACCTCCCACCTCCCCGTTCCGTAGCAGAAGCCTACCCGCCTTCGTGATTCATAGGGAGCTCCATAGCGTAAACTAGCCCAGCGGAGCGTTGCTCTCAATATACGATTAGCGCTTCAAGGAGCCCTGCAAACTCCGAGTATGGAAGTTACATCTAAGAACCAGCTCACTAATCGACAACAGGACGACCCTTCGCAGCCCCAGCGCTACACCTGGCAGGGTGCGCCCGAGAACCACTCAGACGACATCAGCTTCACGCGCGAGACGCTGGACGCCGTACTGGCCGCGTATTGCGTGGACCCCTCCCGCGTCTACGCGACGGGCATGTCTCAAGGGGGCGGCTTCGCGGGGCGCCTCGCCTGCAGCGCCGAGATGTCGGCGCGCATCGCCGCCTACGCCCCCGTCGCCGGCGCCTACTACCAGAAGCAGGTCGACGAGGAGGCCGCGTGCGAGCCCGCCACCGTGGAAATCGATTGCGAGAGTATGCGGAGAAAGGACAGGAGGACGAGCGTGCCTATCATGGCGTTCCACGGCGGCAGCGACGACACGATACGCTACGAGGGCGGGTTTCGCAATGGTGCGTGTCTGCCTGCCGTTAGGCACTGGATAGACCACTGGGTCGAGGCGGAGGGGCTGCGTGGGACGCTGGTCAATGATACGATTGGGGGTAGTCACGGGGGCGTGATTATGAGGTATGGTGGCGGCTTGGTGACGCTCGTGTATGCTGGGGATGATGTGGGACATGTCTGGATGTCCAGATCAAACGGTGTGTCTAACTTTGAAGCGAGCGAATGGATTATGGGATTCCTTCGAAGCCATAGGCTGACATGAGTTGCCATTCTCGGGCTGTGTGAGAAGCTAATGAGGTTCGGAGACCTTGGCAGGCAAACTCAGGGGCCACGAGAATTCCGCTAGCGTCTGCGGTCGATCTCTGCGCTAATACTTGGTGTTAGGTACTCAAACTGTTCCGAAATATAGCTCTCGCAGGGATACAGGAAAATGTAAAGGATCCAGTTACTTAGAGTGTCTCCTGAGTTCGGGTCGGGTATATCCTAGAGTGCGAAAATGATGCATTATAAGCGGTAACGGTAGTTGCGCTAACCATATACATAAAAAATGGTTTACTTTAGGCTTGATATATGAAAGAAAGGCGGTATAATACGGATTATATTAGGGATTTCACAGTTCGAGCTTATATAATAGAGTCCTCGGGCGTAACCCCGTTGAGTTTTACTATCGAAAACTGATTTTTTTTTCTCGGTTTTAATACCGATAGTATAAATTTTCGTTGCTTTTAATATTTTTTTATAATTATAATATTGTTCGTATTATTTATTATAATAACTAACTAGTTAAGTTTTGTAATTTTTGTAAATATTAAAATAAAAATAAAATATATTATTATTAATATAAAAACAAGGTATTCTTTATTTATAATTTTTAAAAATATAAATTAAAAAATAATAAAATTAATTACTGAAATAACTTAAATAACTAAAGATTTTTTAAGGATAATATTAATAACGAAAAAAATATTAAATATTATAAAAACTAGATTATATATCGTATTTACCTATTTTTTCCGTAAAATATAGCTTTATATATTGAATAAAACAGTTAATATAAAGCGAATAAGTCGATAACGTAAAATCTTTATAAGATTAATATATAAATATATAACGTTTAGATAAGGTCGTTAGATTTAAGCCGTATTATCTAGGCTAAGCTAAAAATACGAAGTAATTACATTAATAATTAATACGATAAATACTATACCCAGTATTTTTAAATACGGTAATTATTAATAATTTTTATAGTAACGATAAATTATATTTCGATTACGAAAAACTTTATCCCGAAGCCGATTATTACGTAATACGGACAAATTTCGACCTTAATAAACCTTATACCTTTTACGGTTTAATAAGGGAAATCGTAGATAATAACTTAGAAGATATTAAGGTTTTCGCGGTAAACTTTAAATCCGTATAAAATGGTTGCTTTGCGACCTTTTACCAGTCTTACGATTAAAAGTATTAGATATTAGCTAGGAAAAAGGGCTAAAAATTCCAGACCAGCTACTTTTATTAATTTCGATTAATTTTAAGGGTTTTTAAACCTTTATTAATTAAAATAATTAAAATATACCGGATAAGTCCGAATATAAAGTCCCAGTATTCCATATTTCCGGAATCTCGATAAAAACGGGTTCGATTACGTTATCCGATTTAAA
Source organism: Monosporascus sp. CRB-8-3 (assembly GCA_004155055.1). Classification (NCBI taxonomy): domain Eukaryota; kingdom Fungi; phylum Ascomycota; class Sordariomycetes; order Xylariales; genus Monosporascus; species Monosporascus sp. CRB-8-3. Next base: position 25,286 of record QJNZ01000199.1, read on the forward strand.
TAAAATAATCGGCCGAATAAAATATATCGATATTTTTATCGATATTAATAATTTTTCCGAAAAAAATTAAGTTTTATTTTTAATTTTCGAATATAATTTAATTTAAAACGGCAGAAATAATCGATTTTTACGTAAATTTATATTAATAAATATCCGGCTTATAAAAAAATTATTAGTAAACTGGAAAATAATAATAACGTACCATATAAGCGAGCTGTATATATAAGCGAGCTGTACACTTTTTTTCATTATTTTAACTTTTTAATTTTAATTATTTATTTTTTAATAATTATAACATAAAACGGCTTACAAAAGAAACGAGAATAAACCTAGCCGTTTAAGCTAAAAAACGAAACCCGAAACTTAGTTATAAAAAGCTTAATTTTATTTATAATATCCTATTTATTACCTTAGGAATACGAATTAATAGCAAATACGCCCGATTCGATATCGTCCCTAATTCGCGAAAATTAACGTCGATTAAAGAAAAATTAATTGTCGAACAAATCCTTAACTTAAATACGCAAGCGTTTCCCGTCCGGCGTTAATATATTAAAGATATAGCAAATTTATTACTTACGTAATGCGCTATAAAACGTATCGGGATTAATTAGGTATTTAATTTTATTAAACGGTAATATAAATTTAAAATACGTTTAAATCGAAAGATAAATTATTAACGGGTTTTATACGAAAATCTAAAAATATTTCGTAAATGGTTTAAGTTTATTCGGGTTATAATTACGAAATACGGCATTATAAAAAAGGATATTTATAATTTCGACGAAATAAAATTTTTAATAAGTTTTTTTATAATAATAAGTATGGTAATTATAAATACCGAAAAACGTGAAAAATTTAAATAAACGTAATAAAGGAATAAAAAATGGTTTATAATAATATAAACTATTAACTTTTAAAGCTAGGCCTTACCTTTATTTATTATCCTTACCGGGAAAAACCACTTTTTTCGCTGGTTTGCCGATAACTTACTTTTACTTAACTGAAAAATTACTATAAACGAAAACGGTTAAACGATAAATAAACTAAGTTTAAAATGAATTAAATATTTTAATAAATATATTAAAACGCGTATTAAAAGTTCGAAACGTTTTTTTATTTTTAACGGTTACGAAAATTATTATTTAATCGAATTCGAAAATTATTACAAAACTAATAATATTATTATATTTTATATACTTACTTATTTTTCCTATTGGTTTTAATTTTTAAACGTATTTTGTTTTTCCGTATTAAAACGTATTTATTTGCTATATATCGAGGGTTTTATATAACGTTACGTTATTTATATTGCTAAGGAAAATTTTATCGCCGGCTTTTACGATATGTTTAAAGCTGTTATAATAACCGATAATATTAAATCCGGATTTGTAAAAACGGAACTTATTTTATTCGATTTTAATTACGTTTTTTCCGAATTAAAAATTCCAGTTATATTTATATTAACCGTTTTTCCATTTACTTTTATTAATTCCGTTATTTCCTTATCTGCGAAAACTTTTAAAAATGTTATTAAAGCGATTCGACGGGGACGTTATTTGTAAAGGAAAATCAGAAATTACCAGGGTAGCTTGCCGATAAAGATATTAAAGTCGGTTAATCTTTTAATAAAAAATAACCTGTTATTTTTATACGAAATTGCTTTTTTTCGGAAGGAAAACGGTTACTTTCGCGAAACGAATTATATTTTTAGTAAATACCGGAAAACCAAAAATAAACGTTTTAAAAAAAAAAGGATATTTATTATAAAGAAAGTATAAATTTTTATAATTACGAAGAAAAATAATAATAAATAATCGCAGTTAGTAACGGCCGAAAGGGGTTATCGTAAAAGGGTTTAAGTAAAGGAATGGAAATGTAACGTTTGCGGTAAACCCGGATATAATACCCGTATTTATAAGGAGGATATAAAGGCATTTAACGATAAAAAATCCGATTAGTTTGAATTAATTTAATATGTTATGGTTGTTTAATTCGAATTTGCTGTCGTAACGTACTAAAAAGTGTATAGCTCGCTTGTATAGTACGTTAACGAATTTAAAAACGTCGAAATTTAACTTTTAAATCGATTTAAATTAAAATATTACGAACGATAATTTATCTGGCTGTTTCGGATTACGAAAACCGTCCAGAATTCCGTTAAGAATAGTCGTCGATAGGGATATAATTAGGTAGTTTATAAGAAAGTTAAAATTTAATAAAGCTTAGTAACCGATAATATAATCTATTTATTTATTTAATTTAGATTTACGATTACGTCTTTATTAAAAAGAATATATAACGTTTATATTAAGAGATAATTAATAAATTTATCGGATAAAAATAAACGTTTAACTTTAAATAATTGTATACTTAAATATTTAAAATATTTATTATAAAAGTTTTAATACCTTATTTATATATAATTAATTAAAATAAAAATATATATAAGAATTTATTATAAATAATATTAATCTTTATATATAATCATTTTAACGTATTATATAAGCGAGTCGCTTATATATATATGTCGTTCGTTTTTTAACATTTTATAATAATAAAGTAAAATAAAATAACTATAACGTAATAAATTTTTTAGTCGTAAGACTGGCGAAGGGTCGTAAAGCTATCTTATACGGACTTTAAGGTTTACTGCGAAAAGCTTAACATCTTCTAAGTTATTATATTACGACCTAACGGAAGGGAGGACTCGGGAACGGTCTTAGCGGACCGAAACAGGACCCGAATGGGTTAAGATTACGTAACGAAAAGTTAATTACGGGGAATACGGTAATCAAACAAAATCGAGAATAAATAAGATCACTGTTAAGTTAATAATTAGGAATAATCACTTTTATATAGGAAAAAAAAATATACGGTTATTATTCTATAATTAAAATAATAGCAGTTTATAATATAACTTAATTACCTAAAATATTTTTAATCTTACTAAACGTAATTAAATTATTTTTATTACTTAAATCTCGTAATACAATTATTAACATAAACCGTTCAACTTAATTTAATAATTTATTAATTAATCTAGCCGTTATACGTTATAAACTTTTATTTAATAATATTATTAAACTTTAAGCAATTTCCGCTAACATTATATTTACCAACCGATAAGCTAAAAAGTAATTTATTTACAAAATTCTAAAAAGGTTTATAGCTTCCGACGATAAAAAAAAAAACGTTTCCATTTTTCAGTAAAAAAAGTTCTGAAAAAACTTAAGGCTATTACAAACCGTATCACTTAATTTAAAAAAGAAAAAAACGATTTTACCGTTTCCTTTTAAATTATTTACGAACGCCTTAAAAAAAAAATAAGGAAAAAACGGAGGAAAAAATTAAAAAAATTTCCTTTCGCAGCAAAATTTCCTAGATAATTTAGTTAACGACTATTAAAAAACCTGGAAAAATTCTAAAATTACCCAGGCCTAAATCTTTTAACGGAACTTTTACTAAGTTATAATTATTTCTAACCTAATACCGAACGTATTTCGGGTATTTTCCCGTTCGGCTTATTACTTTTATAACCTAAATAAAATTTATAACCGGGTTATTTACGGACAATACGGTTATTTAATTCGAACTAGTACGCAAAAAACATATTACGTTTTGACTGAAATAACGGAACCCCGAAATAATGAAAATTTACAACGATTATAAAAAGTTTAAAAACGTTTTAAAATACTATTCGGAATAATAAACGAAAAAATAAAAGCAGAAATTTAAATGGAAAATTTACGCTAAAAAAATTGCTTTAACTTATAGCAATACCTTTATCCAGTTAATATCTAAGCTAGATTAAAGATAAAAAGTTTATATAACTAAGTTTTTTAACGAATTAAAAAAAATTTAAAAAGAACTGTTTAAAAAAAATCGACTTAAATATTTAACCGATTATATTAAGATAATAGTCAAGATCGACGATTAACAATATGCATAAAAAACCCGAAACTTTAAAATACGGTAAAATAACAAACCTAGATATATAACTAATATTAACGTTTTCCGATAAACAAATATATCTTACGGTACAGCCCCGGGCCTTATAAAAATAAAGATAATTTAACGACGAGACCAATTGTAAATTAAGGGTTATAATTATAATAAAATAAAATATAAAGTTTTTTAATATAAAGCATATAAAAACGCCCGAAAAATAACTAGGCCCCGGTATTTAAAAAATAACAATTAAACGATAAAAAAGAATAACAAAAAATTAATTAATATAGTTTAACTTAAAAGCAACTACCGATTACGATATACGGTAACGTAATAATACGAAAACTATCCGAAATAAAGAAATTTTACGGGAAAAAATTTACTTATTTAATTTTACCAGAAAAAATAGTAATAAAAACGGGATTAATAAACCTTGCAAAATAATTATAAGAGAATTATAAATAAAAGGAAAACCTTTACCCCGGAGAACTAAAACGATATACGAAAATCCACGTTGTTTATTATAAAAAACCTAGATGCCAGTTTTATTACAAATGGAAAGAAGTAATTTACTAACGTATTACCCGGATATATTAAGGGGATTGCGATTTTAAAAAACAAAGAGGAGTTAATAAAAACAATTAATAAGTAGTACTATAAAGCTGGCCACCCGGGAAATTATACTTATAAAAAGACCTATTTTATTATTTCGGATAGTGTAATTATTAAACTAAAGAAAAGTTAATCCGAAAAATAATAAAGTGGTATTATTAACGAATTATTATTAACCTGGATATTTAATTGGCCTTTATAATAAACCCAGAGGATAAATAGGTAATTAAAAAAAATTAAGAATTTTATTAAAAAAAAGTAATAAGACTTAAAAGATAAAAAGGAATATAATAATTAATAAGAAAATAATAGTCTATAGTTAACCTTACCAAATAAAAAAAATAATTGAAACTTTTACGGAATAAACTTATAAATAACAAAATATATGGTAATAACTTAAATAGTTGTAAAAATAAGTAACACGGATAAAAAATTAATTAGAAAATTTCCGAATATAAAATAATCGAGATAAGGAGGTATTAAGAGAATTCTTACATCACTTAAAAAATAAACGTTATTTATAAAAAAGCTACAGATAAACGAAAGGAAAAAAATTAAACCATAATACCTTAAAAAAGCTTTAAATGGAATAATCGGAGTTACGGGTAACAATATTATTACGATACGAATACGAATTAAAAAAAATTGGTATACCGTAATAGTAGATTACGGAGCGATAATTGCAAATTATATTAGTTCGGAGGTAATAAACTAATTAAAGATATTATAGAAAAAAAAGAGTTACTTTTATAAGGTCGAAAATGTTAAAGGTTAAAGATTTACCTACGACGACGGATAGGTTAGATGCGAGATTGATTATTTTAAAACCTTTGTTAAAAGGAAAAGATAATTTATTAATTTCGATATTATTTTATTAATAAAATATAATATAATCTGTGAAAAATTATAGTTGCGTTAATATAATTTTTTAATTAATTAGGAAATTAATTAGGTAAATTTCCGTTTATTTTTTAACGTAAGGAAGAATAAAAAAGATACGAGATCTTAATTTTCGATCGATAAGGACGATATATGTAAATATAAAAATATAATAAATACCTTATTACCTAAAAGAATAAAATATATTTAAAATAAAAAGTATAATAAAAAAATAAGGTACGTTATTATAAACCTTAGAATGCGATATCGATAGATAAATAATAACTTATAAGCATAACTTAAAAAAACTATTAGAATAAATGGTAAAAATATTATTATAATATTACGAATATAAAAAGCTTTTTTAAGAAAAATTCGATACGAAATTATTATAATATACCTAATAGGATTACGAAATAATTTTCAAAAATGGTAAAATAATTATTTTTTATTTTATTTACAATTTAAATAAAATAGAGCTATATATTTTTCGCGATTATGTAAAGGATAAATTACGAAAAGAATATATACGGCGTTTTAAGTTATTAGCCGGGTATTTAATATTTTTCGTTTTACGAAAAAACGAAAAATTACGACTTGTTATTAATTACCGATAACTTAACGATACTATTATTAAGGATAAAATATTATTATCTTTAATTAACGAAATTAAGGATTAATTTCGAAACGTTAAGTGGTTTATAGCTTTAAATTTATAAAAAAGGTATAATTAAATTCGGATTAAATTAGAAAACGAATAAAATATAGTTTTTAAAATAAAATACGAATTATTCGAATATTACGTTATACCTTTTGGATTTATAAATATATTAGCAACTTTTTAACGGATGGTTAAATACGTATTTCGAAAATACTTTAAAATCTTTATTATATATTACCTTAACGATATCCTCGTTTATATAAAGATAAAAGAAAAATATGTAGGATACGTTTATAAGGTTTTATAAGTTTTATAAAACGTTAATCTTTTAGTTAACGTAAAAAAAGATTTTTTTTATATTTAGGAAATCAAGTATTTAAGATATATTATTACCCCGGGATATATTAAGATAAATTTTAAAAAAGTTGTTACGATTAAGAATTAAATGATATTTATTAATATTACTAAAATATAAGTATTCCTTAAACTTGCTAATTATTACCGACGATTTATACGACATTTTAGCAAAATCGTGATACTTTTAATAAAATTTATTAAAAAAGATTAACAATTTATATAGGCCCTAGTTATAAGAAAAGACTTTTAACAGCTTAAGAACGCCTTTATTAGTAAACCCGTTTTAATAATATATAACCTAAATAAACCAGTAAAATTTAAAACTAACACTTTAAATTTTATTTTAAAAGTAATAGTTTTTTAACGAGATAGTAAAGGAAAATTATATCCTATCGCTTTTTATTCCTATAAATTACACAGTATTAAACTAAATTATCCCATTTATAATAAGAAATTTTTAGTTATTATTAAAGTTTTTAAAAAATTTAAATATTACTTTAAAAAAAATAAATATTAAATAAAAATATATATAAATTACAAAAATATTTTTTATTTCGTAATTACCAAAAAGTTTATTAAACGATAATTACGTTACTTAAAATATTTTTTAAAATTTAATTACGTTATTATTTATCGTAAAAGATTAGAAAATAATAAAGTAAACGTTTTTAGTAAACGATTAAATTTAAAAAGATTTAAAGTAAAGATATAATAAATTATGTTCGACCGAACGTTATAAAAATATTTACAATAACAATAAATTAATATTATTAAATTATCCGTATTAAATATATATTAAGAAATATAACGATATTATAATAACTTACTTAAAAACTAAAAAATAAATAAAATTTACGTATTAAAAAAATACCGGGAAAATTTAATACGAAAAATATATAAACATTAATTATACGGATACTTAAGGATTTATAAAACCCTAAAACGCTTATAACGAATATATTATTTTTTTAAAATAAAATTAACCGTATAAAAAATTATATAATAATACGATATTTACGTTAAGGTTAAAGCTAAACGATACAAACTATATAGAAAATTACAATTATTATTAGTTATTAAATAATTATAAAATTTAGTTATATTTAACTTTATTACGAAACTTTTATTATTAAAAGATTTAATTACGGATATATATTATAACAGCATTTTTGTAATTATTAACCGATTTATAAAATTTTCTTATTTTTTACCTTATACCAAGGATATAAACGCCGAATAAATAGCATATATCTTTTTTCGATATATATATAATATATATAAATTATTAGCAGGAATCGTTTCGGATAAAGATATAACCTTTATTTTAAAGTTTTAGCAAAATATAATAATATAATTCGGTTTAAATTATAAATTATTAAACGCCTTTAAATTATAAACCGATAAATAAACGGAAAAAATTAATTAAATACTAAAAACGTATTTACGATATTATATTAATTACGAACAAAATAACCGGGTTAAGAAATTACTTATTATATAATTAACCTATAATACCAATTATTATAACAGCATTAAGACAATTCCAGCAACTGCTAACTTTAGTTTTACCCCAGAAATTTACAGGGAGATACGAAAAAAAGAATTAATTAATATCAAGGCAATCCTTACCTTAAAACAATATAAATGATTATATTAAAAAATAAAAACAAAATTCTAATTCGTATGCGACTAGATAAAGAAATATTACAACTAAAAAAAGTTAAAAAAATTAACCCTTTCGGAAAAGGAAATGGTTTATTTAGCTATTAAAAATATTAAAAATAAACGCCTTAATTAAAAACTTAATTTTAAATATATCGGATTATATGAGATTATTAAAAAAATTTCAAAAAATAATTATTTGTTAGAACTATTATTTAAGGTTAAACTTTATCCGGTTTTTTATATTTTCTTATTCGAATTAATAGTAAATACCATTAAAGTTAATACTAAGTACGAAAAAAAAAGGATTTACCCAGTATTTAATTAAATAGAAAAATTACCTAAATTCCGAAAACACCTGGAAGTCCGCCAAAAACCTTATTAACGCCTAGCGTTTATTAAAAACTTTTTACTAATAACGTCGGAACCCCTTAAGTTAAAAATGTTCCAGTTTACGTTACTTAAAAAAAGCTAAACCGTAATTTCAACTTTTAACCAGTTAATAAAGATATAAATTTAAGTAACGGCAAACTTTATTTTAATTTACTCCCATCTTTTTTACTTTTTTATCTCGTTTAAAAATTGCAAGTTCCGTTATATTATAGAAATCCTTTTAAAACGAATTAATACCTTTTATTTACGTAAACGAATAAAACGAATAAAGGTCTCGTTTATCTTTTGCTAATATCGCTGTTAAAGTTTAAGAAAACGTTTTTTGTTAAAATTTTCTTACACTTTAAATGTTAATGTTTTTTGAAAATATTTTATAAAAAGGAAAGCGGAACGCCGGTACCATTATAGGAACGATTCCGCGTAATATATTTACGATATCGAAAAATATTTTCCATTATTTCGTATTCCAAATTCTTAAAGAAATAATAAAAATAAAGTATAACTTTAAAATTAAATTCGTTAAAAACTTTTATTAGGTTAACGCGACGGATAATAAAGAAGCGGGACTTGCGACGCGACTTTTTAATACGAAAAGATATAATTATAACGAAAAAAGGGAAATATTTACTAAAAAGAAAGAAAATTTTAGGGATAAAATTTTTAGAAAAAAGGAGATCGTATTACGACCTAACGGAAAGAAGGATTCGGAAACGGTTTTAACGGACCGAAATAAAACCCGAATGGGTTAAAATTACGTAACGAAAAGTTAATTATAAGGAATACGATAATTAAGTAAAATCGAGAATAAATAGAATTACTATTAAGTTAATAATTAGGAGTAATTATTTTTATATAGGAAAAAGATATATACGTTAGTTATTTTATAATTAAAATAACGGCAGTTTGTAATATAACTTAGTTACCTAAGATATTTTTGGTATTATTAAATGTAATTAAATTATTTTTATTACTTAGATTCCGTAATACGACTGCTAATATAAACCGTACGACTTGGTTTAATAGTTAGTTAACTAGCCTAGCCGTCGTATATTATTTACCTTTTAAAAGATTCCCCCTGTTAAACCGAGGCATAAGGTTTATTAGGGTTAGAGCTTGTTGGCATTACGTAAATAAGTTTTTCCAGCTAATATTAATCGAGAAGTTATATGCTTATAGGGGCTTAATAATCGGCTTCGAAATAAAAATTTTCGGAACCGAGATATATAATTTATTACAACTGTAAAAATTATTAATAATTATTATATTCGAATATATTATATTAAATATTTATCGTATTATTTACTTATATTATTATTTCCTAGTTTAAATTTAATTTAAATAATATAACTTAAACTTAATAACTTTATATAACGTAATAAATTTCTCCTTAAAGGAAACGTAACCGTAGAATAAAATTAAACAAATAGATAGATTGTAATATCTGTTATTAAGCTTTATTAAGCCCTAACCTTTTTATAAACTGCCCTGTTATGCCCTTATCGACGACCATTCTTAACCGAATTCTAAACGGTTTTCGTAATCCGGAGCAGCCGAATAAATTATCGTTCGTAATCCTCTTTATATCGAGCCAAAAGTTAAATTTCGAAGTTTTTAAACTTTTTGCCGCTTATATCTAACTTTTCCAATAGTTCCTTAATACGGTTAATGTTTTCCATTATAAGGTCGTTTAATTTTTAATTGTTTTTATTTATATAAATTAAATCGTATCCGAAAATTAAAAACAGAATCCGATTTTTTTAGGAAAAGTTGGTTAGATCGACGGAGGTATCGATATTTTTAATTCGTCCTAAAGTTTTATTAAGTTTAAAAACCTTAAAAAAAACGTTTTCCGTAAAGATTTTACAATTACGGAATACCGGTATTTTATAATAGGAATTACCCGGTATATTTTAATTATTTTGATTAATAGGGATTCGAAAAGGTAATTTAGTACTAAGTATTTTTTAACTGGTTATCGTGTTAATACCTTTTTATTAATCGTGGGATCGATTAAGGTTAAAGATGGCTGGTTTGGAATTCCTAACCCTTTTTCCTGGTTAATATCTGATATTTTTAATCGTGGGATTGGTAAAAGGTTACAAAGTAATTATCTTATACGGACTTAAGGTTTACCATGAAAAGTTTAATATTTTCTAAATTAGCCAGAAAACATAAAATTTATTAAGGTTAAAGCTTGTCGGCATTATACGATAATTAATTTCGGGATAAGGCTTTTCGTAACCGAAACGTATAATTTATTATTATCGTAAAAATCATTAATAATTACCTTATTCGAAAATACTGGGTAAAGTATTTATCGTGTTAATTATTGGTGTAATTATTTTGTGTTTTTAGTTTAGCCTGGATAATACGGCTTGAACTTAACGACCTTGCATAACGTAATAAATTAATTTAAATTAATTAAACTTTTTATTATTAAAGGTTTTTATTATTTTCTTATAAATATACGTATTATATCTGAACTTATCGTAAATATTATATTTCTATTTTTTAATTTAAACTTTTTTATAATAATTATTATTAACCCTTATTAGTTATAAAAACCTTTATTTTCTTTATAATAAATGTTCTCCTTTTTTAAAAACGTATATTTTTAATTTTCTAGCTTTTATTAAGGACGTAATTAGTTTCATAAAAATAACTGTTTTTCTTTCGAAAAAAAAACCGTTTTCTTATGAAAATATTAAGTTATTTTTTATTAAAAACTTAATTAATTTAAATATCTTTGTCGGCGAACTTCCTTAATAATTTCTAATTTTGCTTTTTAAATAACGTTCCCGTTAAATTACTTTAATAATATTTTTTTAAAATTTTCGTAAAATATGAAAATAATAGAATTAATAAAGATAAATAAAAAACGGTCGGTATAAATATAATTAAAATCGAAAAAAATAAATTCCGTTTTTATAAATCCGGAGTTAATCTTATTAATTTTTATAATAACTTTAAATACGCCGTAAAAGCCAGAAATAAAAGGTTTTTAATAATATAAATAACGTAATATTATATAAGATTATCCATATATAACGAATAATACGTTTGAATACGAAAAAGTAAAATATATTAAAAAGTTAAAATTTATAAAAGAAAATAGGGAAATATATAAAATATTATTATTTTATTTATTTTATAATAATTTTCGTAATAATTAAAAAGAAAAAAACCTTTTAAAGTTTTTATCCGTATTTTAATATATTTATCGTTTAACCGTTTATACTTATAGTAATCTTTTAATTAAATAAAAGTAAGTTATTAGCAAACTAGTAAAAAAAAATCGTTTTTTCTGATAAAAATATAAATAAAAGTTTAATTTTAAAACTTAATATTTTATATTATTATTAAGTATTTTCTATTTTTTATTACGTTTATTTATAATTATTATATTTATAATTTTAAAAGGACTTATTAAAAATTATATTTTATTAAAATTATAATTTCTTTATACGATATCGTATTTTGTAATTATAACTCGAATAGATTTAAATTATTTACGAAATATTTTTAAAATTTTATATAAAATCTTTTAATAGTTTGCTTTTCGATTTAAATACGTTTTAAGTTTCTATTATTATTTAATAAAGTTAAACGTTTAATTAATTACTTTATATATTACGATACGCTTAGTAAATAATAAATTTACTATATGTTTTAAATATATTAAAGTTATATAAAAAAGTTTACGTATTTAAATTAAAATAATATCGGGTTTTTAAAGTAAATACGAAAATATTATATATTATATAAAACCGTTTATAATTAAGTTTCGAGGTCTTCTTTTAACTTAATCGGTTAAATTCTTTTTTTATAAGCTGTTATATATTTTTACTATTTAAAAATAAACGATTAAAGTTCCGTAATTAAAATAGCGTAAAAAACGAATAACTTATTTATAAAAATAAGTTATTTTTATAATACGTTAACTTATAAAGTTATATTATTTTTATTATATTAACATAAAAAATAAAAGGTTATAATTTATATTAATTAAAATTTTCTCCGTAAAAAAGATATAACCGTATAATTAAAATTAAATAAATTAATAAATTATACTATCTCGAATATTAGGCTTTATAAAAACCTACCCTTTTCTCAGCCCTTATCGACGACCATTCCTAACGGAATTTTAAACGGTTTTTATAATCCGAAACAGCCGAATATATTATCGTTCGTAATTTTCTAATTTATATAGATATAAAATTTAAATTTCGAGGATTTTAAATCCGTTATTATTATATATAAGAAATATCAGTTATGTTATTATATTCGGCTAATTTACGTATATTTCTCGTACGCGTACAGCTTTTATATAACCTAATAACGAAACATATATCTTCCGATTAAAAAAAGCTTTTCCGTATATAAGGTACGTTTAATACCCCCTGCTAATTAACATACCCCCTTAACGCTTTAAAATATTTACGGCATTAATTACGTAAGGCTACTGCGTTGCCGCGGCACGCATAATATGCCCTCGTTTTAATGGCGATAGCCGTACGTTCCAGGCTGGGAGGCTTCCCGCCTACCGGGGTTAGCCAGGTGGCGGTAATGTTATGGCAGGTATTGCTAAAACCTTCCTATTTGGGACGTACCAAGATCCAAATACGGTAATCGGCTCTAAGGGAAATAAATTTTCGACATAATAACCTTCGTCTATTCCGTTCGCAAACTTACTACGTTAAAACGAGGGCATTATATATTATCACTTTTTAAAATTATAACTTTTTATTTTACCTTTTTTTCGACAATTAAATTCTTTTAATTAATTAACTTCTCTTTTAAAATTATTCGTAAAATATTTCTTTACCGTTTAAAAACTTTCGTAATATTTACTTATTCTAGTTACTTTTTAAAGTATTAAAACGGTTCGCGTAATAAGGCTTTAATTAATTTATTAATTAATATATTACTGATAAACGTATAATTTATATGAATTAAATCAATTTTTATAACTTTTCGTAACTAATAATTATATATATTTATATACCGCAACTTCGTTTATAATAAGGTAACGTCGGCGTTAATAAACCGTATAATTCATTAATTATTACATATTATATATAACGGTTTAATATCTAAAATAATTCCTAGCTTTTTAATTAATCGACAACTGAAAAAAAAAATTTATAACTTACGTAAAAAATAATAATTCCGCTTTTATTATAAAAATAATTATTATATTTTAATTATTTAGTCGTTATTTTATTATTTTTTTTAAATAACATTATAACGTAAACTTAAAAACCTTTTCGATTAATCGTATTATTTATTAAAAAAAAACGTTATTTTAAATGTTTAATAAATATTTAGCATTAAATTATAATATTAAAGTTTTAATCCCGATTAAATATAATATAACTTAATTAATAACTTTATAATATACGTCGTTAAAATTCAGGTTAAAACGGGCAAATAGAAATACGACCAAAAATATATCGGGTTGGGTATTAATTAATGCGTAAAAAATAAAACCGATCTTTTTTTAATATTTATTAATAAAGCTTAAATAGACTAAATTAAAACTTGGCAATAATTTAACATTAATTATAAGCATCTTTACAAAGTTATTTAAAGGTTTTTTAAAAATTAAATTAACTAGGTTATTTATAAAATCAAATTAAAATCATTAAATTTTCTTTTTAAATTTGATTTTAATTATTTCGATACCGAAAAACTACTATAAGTTTTTACCCTTTATAAAGGTATACCCTTCTCGTATTTATTAAATTAACTAATCGACGAGGTTTTAATTTTCCTTACGATATACTATAACGATATCGTTTATAAAAAAGAAAAAAAGCATTTTTTAATAAATAAAATAATAAGGTTTATAAGAAACGGGGTTAAATCTTAATTTTTTAAACGTTCCGGTAAAATCTTTTTACTATAATAACGGCGACTTTTTTAAACTATATAAAACCTTTTTAATTAAGAAGACCTTTTTACGTTAAAAGTACACTAAAAGCGTTTTTATACATATTTCGTAAAATAAGTTAATATAAACGAAAATATTAGTAACGTTATATTATTTAAATTTTAAATTAAACCTAACCGCCCTAATAATTAACGTTTTAAATTATTTTCTAGTTGAAGTAAATACGTATATGTTATTATATACGTTTTTTAACTATTAATTACTTTATATAACGAAATATATTTTACTTTTTTACAATTAACTATACTTATTAACCTTATAAACGTATATTTATATATACTTTAAAACTTATTTCCTTTTAATAAAAAATAATTAACTATTTCTTAAAATTGTATGTTTTTTATACCTTTATAAATAAACTTTTTCGGCTTTATAAAATATTTTCCTTAAGGGGTATATATTTAATTTTGTATAACCTTATAGCGGTAACGGAAAATTACGCTTGTATACCCGGTTTTATATTTTAAATATCTTTTTATATATTAAGGTATTATAACTTTTTTAATTAAGGTAACGCATATTTCGAATAATTAATTACCTTAAATTTCCGTAACTTACCGGCCGGTTATCGTACGTACTTATAAAGAAAATTAAACGTCTTATATTAAATATCACTTTTTATAGTTTATATTCGTTTCTGATAATACCTTTTTAATACGGAATATATAAAGGGCTTACGTTTATTGCTTATAAAGTGTTTTCGTTTTTTACCGTTACTTTAAGTTAAATAATATATAAAAAAACCTAAAATTACTTTTATTCCTCCTGTTAACATAATAATTAGAATAATTAGTAAAGCAAACGCTAATGATAATAATAATTTAAAAAACGGAAATAATTCGAATATAACGTTCGTATAAAGATAACTAATTCCTTACGAATAAACTTATTTTTTTTATTCCGTATATTTTTTACGTTAATACCTTTTTAAAATTATTTTTGTTTTACTTAGCCGGTAATTAAATTGTTTCGCTTAAATTTTTATCTTTTTTTTTATATAAATTAAACAATAATTATTTTAATCAGGTATTTTTACTTATCGGAATACCTTTTATAGTTTTTTTATAATGTTTAGAAAATCATTCTGTAAATTTTTAATATTACTTAAAAAAATAAGCTTTTCGTTAAACTATACGTCGTAAATAACACTAATCTTATTAATAAATAAGTTTTAAATTTCGTAACTATTCGTAAATTAATAACTAATTAAAAAGTGAACTTATACTTTAAAATTTAACTTTTAAAATATTAATTTTTTTTATAACCGTAATTGTTATAACGTGAGTTATATAATTATATATTCGCGAATAAATTTATTAAAACTTTTAATTACATATTATAAGGCCGTTTTTATACAGTAAATAAATATAATAAACCTTATATAAGCTTTTCTAAAAATGCGTATTTAAAGGTACGGTTATATAAATATATTATTATTTTAAAAATATATACGATTAAAAACGAAAATAATGTAACGTTATTTCGTATTGTAATCGCTTTTTCCTTAATTATACCCCTTAAACGCTTTATACCCCCGTTTTAAGCTTAAGTATAAAATATTAAAAGTTTAAGTTTAATATTAAAAAAAAGATTATAACATATTTTGAAATTAAATTTTTTTTAAAATTTCGGTATCGTATTTAATCACCTATAAAAAAACTTTATCTTGATTTTTTAAAACTTTTAAAAAATATTCAAACGTTATAATTAATATATTTTACTTTCGATTATTAAGATAAATATCTTAAATAAAACTTAAATACCTATTAATAATGAATATAACATATTTATATCCTTCCGGATTTTCTTCGAAATTTTCAAAATTAATAATAATTTTTTAACCTAAACGGAAAACCCCTTTTTTAAGTTCGCGACATATTTATTTTTTTACTTTCGCTTTGCTATATATTTAGGATTTAATTATCATAAAACCTTTTAAATAAATTCCTTTCGTATAAAATTATAACTAAGTAATTATTTCGAGCCCAAAATAACCTAATTTTAATTATTATATAATATCGTTACCGGTCCGTAATAATCTCGTTATTTACGAATTAATACGTTATTTATAAATTATAAAAACTATATAAATAATTATTACGTTATTATTTTCGATAACGAATTAATTAAATTTATTTATTAAGATAATATTTAATTATATTTATTTTAAATAACGTACCACATAAGCGAGCTGTATATATAAGCGAGCTGTATACTTTTTGGTACGTTATAATAGCAAATTCGAATTAAACAATTATAACATATTAAATCAATTTAAACCAATCGGATTTTTTATCGTTAAATATCTTTATATCCTTTTTACAAATATACGCATTATATCCGGGCTTGCCGTAAACGTTATATTTCCGTTTTTTCGCCTAAACCCTTTTATAACAACCCTTTTCGGCCGTTACCAATTACGATTGTTTACTATTACCTTCCTTCGTAACCATAAAAGCTTATATTTTTCTTACAGTAAATATCTCTTTTTTTTTAAAAACGTTTGTTTTTAGTTTTCCGGCGTTTATTAAGGATATAGTTCGTTTTGCGAAAGTAACCGTTTTCCTCCCGAAAAAAAGCGATTTCGTATAAAAGTAACCAGTTACTTTTTATTAAAAAACTAACCGATTTAAATATCTTTATCGGCAAGCTACCCTAGTAATTTCTAATTTTTCTTAATAAATAACGTTTCCGTTAAGTTGTTTTAATAATATTTTTAAAAGTTTTTATAAATAAAGAAATAACGGAATTAACAGAGATAAGTAAAAAGATAGTTGATATAAGTATAACTGGAACTTTTAGTTCGGAAAAGACGTAATTAAAATCGAATAAAACAAACCCTGTTTTTGCGAATCCGGATTTGATATTATCGGTCGTTATAACAGCTTTAAACGCGTCGTGAAAGCCGGCGATAAAATCTTTTTTAATAATATAAGTAACGTAACGTTATATAAAACTTTTAATATATAACGAATAAACGCGTTTTAAGACGGAAAAATAAGATATGCTTAAAGGTTAAAACCGATAAAAAAAATAAGTAAATATATAGAATATAATAATATCATTGGTTTTGTAATAATTTTCGTAACCGTTAAGGATAAAAAAACGTTTCGAACCTTTAATATACGTTTTAATATATTTATCGAAATATTTAATTTATTTTAAACTTAGTTTATTTATCGTTTAGCCGTTTTCGCTTATAGCAATTTTTTAATCGGGTAAAAGTGGGTTATCGGCGAACTAACGAAAAAAATAATTTTTCCCGGCAAAAATAATAAATAAAAATAAGGCCTCACTTTAAAAGTTAATAATTTATATTACCGTAAATTATTCCTTATTTCTTTATTACTCTTATTTAAGTTTTTTCCGTTTTTTTGTATTTATAATTACCATATTTATTACTATAAAAAAATTTATTAAAAATCTTATTTCGTCGAAATTATAAATTTCCTTTTCCGTAATGCCGTATTTTGTAATTATAACCCGAACAAATTTAAACTATTTACGAAATATTTTTAAAATTATATTACCGTTTAATAAAATTAAATACTTAATTAATTCCGATACGTTTTATAACGCGTTACGTAAATAGCAAATTCGTTATATTTTTAATATATTAACGCCGGACGGAAAACGTTTGCGTATTTAAATTAAAAATTCGTTTAATATTCGATTTTTCTTTAATTAGTATTAATTTTCGCGAATTGAGAATAATATCTGGTCGGGCGTATTTGCCGTTAATTTGCGTTTTTAAGGTAGTAAATAAGATATTATAAATAAAACTAAGCTTTTTATAGCTAAGTTTCGGTCGTTACCGTGAAAACCATTAATAGTTGCCGTGTTCGAAGATACTGGGTAAAGTATCTATCGTGTTAATTATTGGTGTAATTACTTCGTATCTTTGGCTTAGCCTGGATAATACGGCTTGAACCCACCAAACTTGCATAACTAAGTTTCGGGTTTTGTTTTTTAGCTTAAACGGCTAGGTTTATTTTTGCTTTTTTTATAAGCCGTTTTATATTGTAGTTGTTAAGAAATAAGTGATTAAAGTTAAAAAGTTAAAATAATAATAAAAATATACAGCTTACTTGTATATACAGCTCGCTTATGTGGTACGTTATAATTATTAATTTTTCGGTTATCCTATTAATATCTTTTTTTTCGAAACTGCCGGAAAAATACCAAGTTATATATAATACTTTTGTAACAAACTATATCGTACAAATATAACGCTTTTATACTGCTAAGGTTTTAAAATACTATATTTACTTTTCCGTACCTCTTAATCGGTATAAAACTATTACTTATATATACCTTATCGCCTTATATAGTTAATTTAAAATTTTAAAACCTGTTAATAAAGTTAAAGATATATATCGCAAATTTTAAATCTAAAATAAATAAAATTTTTAAAGGGTAAAACGTAACTTTGATTACATTACGTTAATTAAAAATTAAAAAAATACGCTAAAACCCGTTTTACTTTTTTTTAAAAATTAATTTATCTTTTAAATAATTATCTTTTCTATACTTTTCGATATATAATTAATATTTTCCTGTAAAAACTAATCGGAACATGCTCGGCTTTAAACGTATACGACTATTTTATCGTTAAAGCGGAAATTTACTAGAACTTTGCTAAGAAATACGTAATAATATTAAAAAAATCTATAAAAGGAACTTAAATACACTTTATAACAAGTTTTTTATATATTCGATTTTTAACGTTTTAGTCCAAATAAAATTTTTTACAATTTTATCGTTTTAACTTATATCTTAAGGTTCTTCTTTACGTTTAAAGTTTATCTTTAATCTTTTTTTAATTAAGATTATTCTAATTAAAAAGATTCGCTAATATCTCGTAGAACGTCGGAAACGTTATTTTAATATTTTTCGATATAAATTATAAATAAGTTATAATCTAGTAATTTAAAAAGTTAACCGTTATTAATTTCGGTTTTTATTATTATTTAAAACGGAATTATTTAAATTTTTATAATAAAAGTTAATATTATAAATAAATCGTTAGCTTATACGATTATTGTTTTTATTTTTAAAACTTTATATCGTTATCTCTGGGCTATAATTTTTTATTACCTTATAATTTATTCGTTTAACTTTTTTGCTAATTTCGAAACTGACTTTAACTTTTCGTAATATTTTCGTTAAATATTAAATAAAAGCTGATTATCGTATACTTTATCGAATTTAATCAATTTAGCGTATTATTTCCGTAAATTCTTTTGAAAAAAATGATTTCTTTAATGATTAAAAATATTAACTTTTGGGAATTATTTTATAAAATTATTCTTACTTTTTAGGAAAACATCGTATTTATAATTTTTATAAATATATGCCGTAAAGTTTTAATTGTAGATTTATTTACTTTTAGTCGTTATTTTAAAGGTATTCGTTAATTTTTCCGAAAAATGTAAATATAATTAAAGAACCGATTAAAGTATTATTTCGTATTATATAACGGATTCGTTTTTTAAATATAAGCTTATATCGAATTCTATTAATTTAATAAGTTACGGAAATAACTAATTAAAATCGATATAACCCTATATATTAAAAGCGTACGTTTTAAATTAAAATTCGCCTTTAAAGCGATCTTAGGTCTTTAAGCCGTTATAAATAACGAAGGATATTAACGATACTGTTATTATTATAATTAATAAAAGATATAAATAATTATTATTAATATATAGCCTATATCGTTTTAATAATAACCAAATATTTAATAGTAACGTAAATTAATCGAATAAAACTTTTAATTATTAAATATAAAGGATATTAGTTATATTATAGTATTCCGCTAATTTACGTATATTTCTTATACGCGTACAGCTTTTATATAGCCTAGTAACGGAACATATATCTTTCGATTAAAAGGAGCCTTTTCGTATATGGGGTGCGTTTAACACCCCCTGCTAGCTAACAGTTATCGTTATTTTCTAATTTTGCTAGCAATTTCTTTATAAACCGGATTTTTTTGGTATAAATTTACGTAAAAATTAATTATTCCAGTTATTTTAAATTAAATCTTATTCGAAAATTAAAAATAAAACCCGGTTTTATTCAGAAAAATTATTAATATCGATAAAAGTATCGATATATTTAATTTAGCCGATTATTTTATTTAAATCGGGAAATATAATAAAAATTATTTCCGTTAAAATTCCGGAAATACGGAACATTAAGATTTTACATTCGGATTTAGTAGGTATGTTTTAGTTATTTTAATTAATAGAAGTTCGAAGAGGTAATTTAGTACTACGTATTTTTTACCTGGTTATCGTATTAACGGCTTTTTTTTAAACCCTAAAATCGATCGAAATTAAAGAAGGTAGCTAGTTTAAAATGTCTCACCTTTTTTCCTAGCTAATATTTAATATTTTTAATTATAAAACTAGTAAAAGGTTATAAAGTAACTATTTTATACGGATTCAAGGTTTACCGCGAAAAATTCAACATCTTTTAAATTATTATTTATTATCTAAGAGATTCCCTTTATTAAACTAAATAAAGGACATAAGGTTTATTAAGGTCGAAGTTTATCGGTATTACGTAATAGTTAATTTCGGAATAAGGTTTTTCGAAACCGAAATATATAATTTATTATAATTATAAAAATTATTAAAATTTGTCGGCAGTTGGTGCTTTAAGATGATTACGGCTGGTGGGCTTAGGCTAAAGAATATTGCCTGGAATATCTTTTGTTATGAAAAAACCTTTTAAGTATAGAGTATGTATGTAAAGGCGGTTCGCCTTAAACGTTTTTAATTTGCAAGATTATTAATATAAAATTTTGCGTTAATATTTTATATTTAATTATTATAATTATTAATATGGTAATATCTTTTAGTTAATTAGTAATTTAAAACGTTATACGAAATAATTATTTGTAAGTTAAGTTAATAGAAAAAATACGAGATTTAAAAGAAAGTTGCTTAATTAACAATTTGAAAAAAAGTTAGGCAGTTAACGATAACAAGTAAATAATAAAATTTTGGGTAATTTTTTACTGAGTCAAGCGGCCTATTCGAAACTTTATTTTTTTTTCCTTAGTTAGGATTTTTTTATGATAGGAATATTTCCCAGGACGAATTTTACAGTAAGGAAAAACAGGAATAAAAATTTATATTAAATAGGGCGGCAGGAAAAAAATTTATTTTCGGGGCGTTTTTAAAAAATACCCTATTACTTTAATAACCGAAAAAGGACCGATTTAAAACTTTTATTTAGAAATAACAGATTATAGCTGACTTAAATAAGCTTTATACGTTTTTAGATATTAGTATAAACGGTATTAAACGTAATGTTAAGGTATGAAAGGATAAGTATTAACAGGTTAAAAAAAGGGTTAAAAAGCTGAAATTCTAGAACGAAAGAAATAACGATATTATAAAACGTATAAATATTATGATAATATAATTATTAAATACGTTTTAATTTAAGATATGGAATTTTAAAAGTTCGCGTAATACGAATATATAACCGAAGGTATTATAAAGCGTACCGTTTAAGGTTAAGATTGGTAGCTTTAAGAAAGTACTTATTATATTAAAAAGCGATATAGAGGAGATTAACTTATTAAAAGAAGGCGAAACGAAGTTTAGGAGGTAATTTATTAAAAAACCCGATTTTCCGAAAAAAAAAAAAGCAAGTTACCTAAGGGAAAAAAAGTGGTACGCGATAATCCCGATAATTTAAATAGTTCTCCTAGTATCCCTAATAGTTTTTCGAGCCTTAATAACTTACATAACTTTAACGAATTAGGCGTTTACCTAAAAAATAAAAATAAAAATTTTAAAAAGTTTAGTATTATAAATGCAAAATTACGTTAAAAACGTTTTAATTTTTTGCTGGATAAGGAAAATTATTTAGCAAGCTGGGTTAATTAGGAGCTTTTGTCGGCAGTTGGTACTTTAAAATAATCACGGCTGGTGGGCTTAGGCTAAAAAATGTTACTTAGGACACCTTTTGTTATGAAAGAACCTTTTAAATATAAATTATATATATAAAAATAACTCGCCTTAGACGTTTTTAATTTACAGGATTAAAAATACAGAGTTTTACGCCAGTATCCTGTATTTAATTACTATAACTGCTAATAGAGTAGCATTTTCTGGTTAATTAGCAACTTAGTACGTTATATAAAGTAGTTATTTGTAAATTAAATTACTAAAAAAAGTACGAGACTTAAAAGAAAATCGCTTAGTTAACGATTTGAAAAAGAATTAGGCAATTAACGATAGCAAGCAAATAACAAAACCCTAGGCAGCTTTTTATTAAGCAAAACGGCTTATTTAAAACTTTATTCCCTTTTCCCTAGCTAGGATTTTCTTATAATAAGGATATTCCCTAGGACGAATTTTACAGTAAGAAAAAGGAGAAATAAAAGCTTATATTAAATAAGGCGGTAGGAAAGAGACTTATTTTAAAAACGTTTTTAGAAAATACCTTACTGCTTTAACAGCCGAAAAAAAACCGATTTAAAACTTTTATCTAGAGATAACAGATTATAGCGGACCTGAACAAACTTTATACGTCCCTAGGTACTAGTGTAAACAGTATTAGACGTAACGTTAGGGTATAAAAGGATAGGTATCAGCAAGTCGAAGAAAAGGTTAAAAAGTTAAAATTCCAGAACGAAAAAAATAACGATATTATAAAGCGTATAAATACCATAATAATATAACTGTTAAATACGTTCTAATTTAAAACGCGGAGTTTCAAAAGTTTACGTAATACAAATATATAACCGAAAATATCATAGAACGTATCGTTTAAAGTTAAAGTTAATAACTTTAAAAAAGTACCTATCGTACTGGAAAGCGATATAAAAAAGATTAACCCATTAAGAAAAAACGAAACGAAATTTAAAAAGTAATTTATAAAAAAGCCCGACCCCCCGAAAAAAAAAGAAAAGTAAGTTATTTAAAAGAAAAGAAATGGTATATAATAACCTCGATAATTTAAATAGTTCCCCTAGCAGCTTTTCGAACCTTAATAACTTAAATAGCTTTAACGAGTTAGGCGTTTGCCTAAAGGATAAAAAGAAGGACTTTAAAAAGTTTAATAATATAAATACAAAGTTACGTTAAAAATACTTTAACTTTTCGCTAGATAAGGAAAATTATTTAATAAGCTAAGTTAATTAAAAGCTTTAAAACAACGCCTTAAATCTTACGATAAAAGAAATTAATTATAAGGACGGGATAAAACTAGGTTAACTGGACCAGCTCCGTCTAATAAAAGCTATTACTAAGATTTATAAAAGGACGTTTTTGGAATTAATTACAAATATTAAAAAGGGCACGAAAATATTAAGAACGTTCCGGAGGATTTATGCAGCGATAGGTAAAGCTAAGTAAAAGTTCTTTTAAAAGAAGTTTAACAAGGTTATTTATAATAAAAAAAACCCGGTATAGTTTATTACTAAGTTTTAAAAGTTTTTCCGTAAGGTAAAAGGTTATAATATGCAACTTAAAACGGAAAAATAAATTATTATATTCCTTACTGCTATAAAGAACTGCGTTAGCAATTGGTACAAAACCATTTAATCAATGCTGCGGCAGACGGATTACTCCTTCTAGCAGCTAATCAATAATTTTAACAGCGAATTCTATAATTAATCTAATAAAAAAAAAATAACGGACGATTTGTTAATATACAAAAGGGTAAGAGAAATAAAAATAATAATAATAATTCCCGAAATAACAAGCCCGTATAAAATAAAAATAAAAAACTACTTTGTTTTAACTATGGTAAATATAAACACTTAACGAAAAACTGCCCTAAGCCGTAAAAAAACGGCAAAAGTAAAAAAAAGAAGTAAGGTTAAAATAGTAACTAACGTAATAATAATAACAATAATAATTAAAATAACTAAAACAATAACTTTCGTAATATCCGCAACGGTAGTTAAAACGAAAAATAATTTATTTTTAAAAATTTAAAAAACTTATACCGTTTAAACGGAAAAACTTTTAGCGTTTATGTTAACGAATAACAACTTTAAAACCTTATGCAGTAATATAACGAAATAGTTTAAAAAATAACGTAAAAAATTATAAGGGTTAAAAGCTCCAAGTTATAGGTAATTTAAAACCTTAAGCTGCAAAGAACCAACTAATTTAAATTACGGCCATAAGTAACCGAAAACCTTAACGTTATAGTAACTAACTGCTTTGAAATAACTAAGGCGATAGTTATAAGTAACGTTATACTTTTGCATATATATTCCTTTATAGAAAACGATAAAGACAAGTTATTTTGGGATTTAGGAATAAACGTTAATATTATTAATAATATCGGCGATTTCGAAAAAAACTTGGTACTAGATATTAAGTCCAAGGGAATTTATATTATAATAAGCGGAAAACCTATAATTACTATCTTTATCGGTACTGTAAAATAACTTTTAAAAGGCCTTAATAGAAAAAATAATAAGATTACAGTAAAATATACGTTATACATTAATAATTTTCCCTTAAAGATATTTTTTAAAGAGATATTTTATAAAAAAAAAAGCTATTTAAACAAAAATACCTTAATTAATCTTAATAGGTTTAAATTAATAACTATTAACGTTTGCCGAAAAGGATTTTTTTTATAGTTTTATGGAAAACCGGAATTTATTATTAAAAACTTAAAATGCTTAAACGATAGGGATTATTAATAAAAATATGCACTAAAAAAGGTATTCGGTAAAAAAAATAACGGTAATCTGGTTAATAACTTAAGAATAACCTTTATAAAGGTATTTAAGAACAGAAAAGTTTTTATAATAAACGAAATTATAAAGAAAATTATCCTTTAATACTCCCGCTGTTACTATTTTAACATTAAACAATTAATTTAAATTATTAAAAGATTTACGGGAATAAATCTAAACCTTAACGATATAAAACCGTTTCCTTATATAACTTATAAAAAGGAAAAAATACGGAAAATATTATTTATTAACTTATAAAAGAAAACAATATACGTAAGAAAAATTACTTAATATAATACAAAAACCGTTAAATCTATTAGTATCGAAAATAACGGTTATTTTAGGTTTATTATAAATAACCTATTACGTTATAAAAAATATTATTCGTTTAGAATTAAAACCGAGATATAGCAAAGTTTATATACGTATATTACTCAGATATTTAAATATTTAAAAACGTTATTACTAGATATAAAAAGTAAGAGAAAAAAAACGCAAATTTTACGCCTTAATAATAATAAAAAGTTCGGTATAACGATTATCGAAAACTTTTGCGTAATAAAAAGCATTAAATTAATAATTTCTAACGTTTATAATTAATATCAGAATAAAGTCGTAAAACGAAGGATATAATTCCTTTAAAACGAAATACGCGTAATTACGGCCCAAATAAAGATACCGATATATTTTTAAGACCTTGTAATAAAAATAATAACGTATACCGTGAACAGAACTAGATAATTAATAATAAAGGATGTAATACCGATCGAATATTTTAAAGACGTATTCGAACCTGATAGGTTTTATAAGCCTGATAACAATTACTTTCGGATTATTAATAGTAAGTATACAATTTTAATTAATAAGAATTATAAAACTAAATTAAAAAAGCTAGTAATTTATAAAGCAAAAGGAATACTGCTAGGTTACTAAGGGATATATAATTATAAGGTATGGTTATTAAAAGGCGGCAAACTGTTAATAATACCGTATATTATTATTTATAAGGACCTAAAAAAGCTAAAATAACCCTTTAACCCGAAAAATATTATTTAGTTATTTCTGTATCCCGTATAAATATTACTGAGATACCGTTAGAAATAAAGTATTAAAATAAAAAACAAGGACGATAACGTTATTTTAAAGGACGATACGGACCAGGAAATTAAATAAGTTAAGCAAAAAAAAAGACGCTCGAAAAAGACGGTTCCCGAATTATACGCTTTAAAGGCTTTAAACGAAATATTAGAACTGATACGTAAGCTAAAGTTAACTTTAACTTAAAAAAACGATAATAACGACCCTTTTTATTTTCACCTATTATTAAATGCTAAAAATTAAAATAAAAACGGTTACAAGCTATACGTTATAGTAAACGACGGTTTATTATTAAAAAAAACCATAAAAAACCCAGAACGTAAGATATAGCTTAAAGTTATTTTTACTAAAATTAAAAAGAACCTTTAGCGCGGAACTTTTTATTTTATATTAGACGATAAGGCATACGGGCACCTGGTAGATATAAAATAGGTATTAAAAAAAAGTATATATCTATAAAAAAGCTAAAAAAGTATAAAGCCCGTATTTGCGCTAGGGAATTTACTTAACGGAAAGGAATTAATTATAATAAGACGTTAACTAGTATTGTAAAGGTTGTATATTGGAAAATCCTGATAGCGTTAACTGTTACCCTAGGTTGGTATATACTCTAGATCGATTTTATCGTAATTTACCTAAACGGTAACTTAAAGGAGGATATTTATATAAAGCTTTTTCCTATATTAAAGGAGTATTTCGACGTATATTCGGAAAATAAAGTAAAATACCAGTTTTTCCCTAAAAAGATTATTAAGTTAATAAACCCTTTATACGGCTTAAAATAGGCCGGAGCTACTTAGTAAAAGAAAGTAAAAAAAATATTTACGAAATAAGGTTTTTATCCGTTAATTTTAAATAACGTAATATATTATAATCCGAAAATAAAAAACGTTATCGTTTTGTACGTAAATAATTTTCTGCTTTTCGGCCTTAATAAATAACGTTTTAAGGATATCGCCAAGGGGATAATTAAGGATGTATTTATTAAGGACCTGGGGGATGTTGACTAGTATTTAGGCGTACGAATCGTCCGTTTTTTATTAACGGGAGATGTTAAGCTGGATTAGTAATAGTATATTAAGAAGTTATTAAAGTTAATAAGACTGGACGTTATGCGGAAATAATTTACGTTATTTATTAAGAATTATTTAAAGTACGTTATAAAGAATAAAGGCGTAATTAGTAATAAAAAAAACGTACGAATATACGAGTTTTATAAGGAAATTTAATTTTTTTAGTTATATTAATAAACCGGATATAACATTTATAACGTTAATTTGGGTTAGGTTTATAAGTAATCCGTTATTTAAATACCAGGAATACATTAAGCGATTGCCGTAATATTTAAACGGTACGATAAACTTATTTTTTTAATACCGAAAGTTAAAAAATTACCTATACGGGAAATATAATAATTTAAACTTATTCGGAATAATAAATACAAATTTTGCAGATAATAAATTAATTAAGTTTATAATAAGTTGCATATTTTTTATAATTGAAACGCCAGTATTATGGATTTTAAAGTTATAAATCGTTATTATTAAATACATTATTAAAACAAAATACGTAGAAGTAGAAATAGCTATAACGGAGGTAGCTGGGATTAGGAATTTCCTAATAAAATTAAGGTTTATACCTAAGGGCCTTATTCCCATCCTTGAAAATAATATAGGTACGTTAAAGTAAATAATAAAGATATAAATAATACGGAAAAAACGTTATATTCAACTGGAATATTATTACGTATATTAGGAAATACAAAAGGGTAATATCAGCTTTTAATACGTAGAAAATAAGAATAACCCAGCAGATAAGCTAATAAAACCCTTTAATAAAGTTGATTTCGAACGATTTATAGCGAATTTAGGATTAGAAAAAATACAAAACAAGTTAGAAAGTATTTAAAATCGAGAAATATAAAGGTTTAATAACCGAGATCACTTAAAGCAAAAGGGCGTATCGGTAATTAATACTTTAAGATAATTACGGCTAATAGGCTTAGGTTAAAAAATGTTACCTAGGATACCTTTTATTATAAAAAAACCTTTTAAATATAGATTATATATATAAAGGCGGCTCGCCCTAGACGTTTTCAGTCTGCAAAATTATTAACATAGAGTTTTACGCCAGTATCCTGCATTTGATCACTGTAACTGCTGACAAAAATTATTATATTCGAAAATATTAGGTAAAGTATTTATCATTTTAATTATTTTTATAATTATTTTATATTTTTAATTTAATTTAAATAATATAGCTTAAACTTAATAACCTTATATATTAATTAAAATTAAGTTATATTAATATATAACATTTTTTCTTCCTAGAGGCGACGTAACCGTAGAATTAAATTAAATAAATAGATAGATTATAATATTAATTACTAAGCTTTATTAAGCCTTAACTTTCTTATAGACTGCCCTATTATGCCCTTATCGACGATTATTCTTAACCGAATTCTGGACGGTTTTCGCAATCCGGAATAGCCGGATAAATTATCGCTTATAATTTTCCTTATATCGAGCTAAAAGTTAAACTTCGAAGTTTTTAAACCTTTTACCGTTTATATCCAGCTTTTTTAATAATTCTTTTATACGGTCGATATTTTCCATTATAAGGTCGTCTAATTTTTAATTACTTTTATTTATATAAATTAAATCGTATTTAAAAATTAAAAATAAAATCCGATTTTTTTGAGAAAAATCGGTTAAATTAACGGAAATATCGATATTTTTAGTTTATCCTAAAGTTTTATTAAGCTTAAGGACTTTAAAAAAAACGTTTTCCGTAAAAACTTTACAGTTACGGAGTACCGGTATTTTGTATTGGGAATTGCCTGGTATATTTCAGCTATTTTAATTAATAAGGATTCGAAAAGGTGTTATAGGATCGATCGAGGTTAAAGGTAGTTGGTCTAAAGTACCCAGCCTTTTTTCCTGGCTGATGTTTAACACTTTTAGTTATGAGACTGGTAAAGAGTTGCAAAGTAGCTATTTTATACGGATTTAAGGTTTACCGCAAAAAGCTTAATATCTTCTAAGTTATTATATTCTAGGAGATTCTCCCTGTCGAACTAGCTAAAGGGTATAAGTGTGACGGCTAGGCTAGTTAACTAACTATTAAACTAAGTTATACGGTTTATGTTAGCAGTTATATTACGGGATCTAAGTAACGAAGATAACTTAGTTACGTTTAGTAATACTAAGGGTGCTTTAGGTAACTAAGTTATATAGCAAGCTGTTGTTATTTAAGTTATAGAAATAAATGTTTTATATATTACTTTCTTTGTTACTGGTACGGTATAGCTTTAAGGGATTTATAATACATTTTACCAAGCCTGGTTTTAAGAGCTTTATTATATATTTTATTAAGCCTAGCTTTAAAGGTTTATAATAGATCTTATCGAGCTTTTACGTAATTGCTTTATTTAATTCTTAGATCTTTATTACGACCGTCCTTGGTGGCCGTGGCTAATTAGGTTATAATACGATTTTTTCTTTTTTTAATTTTTGTTTTTAAAGTTTTTTTTTTTGGTAAGTTATTATTATTATATCGGGATATATTAAAAAAAGATAGGTTAATCGTAAAATTGAAGAACGTAATTTTTTAATTTAAATTAATTACTTTCCGTTTCGTAAATATGCCCGTATGTTTTTATTACGCCTGCCGACGTTTTTTTTTCTGTTGCATTTTAATATTAAATTATTTTTCGGTATAAAAAGTACGTATTACAGAATTAAGACCTTTGTAATGTAAACGGGTGTTTTATTTTTTAATTCGAACGATTCGTTTTTAATTACCTTTAAGTCGAAACGGAATTTAAAAAGGCTAAGAAAAAGCTGGAATAAATATAGGCGAAGGTTCGCCGGTTGCGTAAATAAAAGAAATTATGGGCTGATTATATAACGCAAATATTATTTCGAGGGTTTTAATTATTAAAAGAATTGAATAAGTTAAAGTGCTATAAGAAGTAAAAGTAAACGTAATAAAAGCGTACGTCGGTAATTATCGCGTAATTTATTGTTTTCCTAAAATAATCTAGGATTGTTATTATTAGTTGGTTAAATCTTGATAATTTTAATTGGGAAGTAATTATTTCCGGTATTATTAATAGGGGTTTTTTAATAAGCGTTAGGCGTTAATAAGGTTCTTAACGGGTTTTTAGGTGTGTTCGGAATTTGGGTGGTTTTTTTATCTGATTAAGTACTGGGTAAGTCCTTTTTTTTTCGTATATTAAATATTTTTTTAACTTTGTATGTCTTTTTTTTTTTTGCCTTTACGTTATTTTGTACAGTATATATTTTAATAATATCCGCTGTTAACTTACATAAAGAAATATAAAAGATTGGATAAAGTTTAACCTTAGGTGGTAATTTTAATTGATAGTTGTTTTCTAAGATTTTCCTAGCGATTTTATATAAATTAATATATTTAAAATCGAGCTTTTAATTTAAGCGTTTAGTTTTAATGTTTTTAGTAGTTAGATAAATTATTTCCCTTTCCGAGACGGTTAGTTTTTTTACCTTTTTTTGGTTATAATATTTGTTTATTCGGTTGCGTATAAATTAGAATTTTATTTTTTTTGGTATAGTTATTTAAGTTGTTTTAAGGTGAGAATTACTTTAATATTAATTAATTTTCCTTTTTGTATTTGTTTGTAAATTTTTAAAGAAAAATTAAAGTTAGTAGTTATTAAATTTATTTTGATACTGTTATAGTAGCTGGTATTATAAGTTAGTTATACGATAGGTAATTTCTTAACTTAATTATTTTGTTCGTAGGTAATATAATATTATAAGTACGTTTTTAACGTTTGCTTAGTTTTATTTATTTATTTATTTATTTAAGGTTTAAAAGCGTTTAATAATTTATAGTTTAAGTTAAGTTATTTTATTAAACTTTGTCAAAATTTTAAAATAAAGGTTGTATTTTTATTTAAAATAATCTTTGTTAGTAATCCGTATATGCTGTATATATGTCGAAAAAAGATATATACTATTTATTCGATATTTATATTTTCGTTATAATGTAAAAAATAGGAAAATTTTATAAATAGGTTAATAATTATAAAGATATTATCGTAATATATGTCCGTAACTGGGTTTTTTAATAAAGGAAGTTTCGTAATAACGTTAAATATAATTAACTTTTATAATTATTTAGCGATTAGTAATCGTTATAGTTTTCCGTATAATTTATATTATCTGGCCTTTACCTTAACGTAAATATTGTATTGTTATATGATTTTTTGAATAATTAATTTTATTTTAGGAAAATAATATATCCGTTGTAAGCGGTTTAAGGTTTTATAAATCCTTAAATGTTTATATAGTTAATACTTATATATTTTTCGTATTAGGTTTTTTGAATTTTTTTCCAGTACGTAGATTTTATTTGTTTTCCGATTTTTAGGTAGGTTATTATATTATTGTTATATCTTTTTATATATATCTGATATAGATATTTTAATAATGTTAATATTTTGTTATTGTAAGTATTTTTCTAGCGTCCAGTTAAATACGGTTTATTATATTTTTACCTTAAGATTTTCCAGATCTGGTTATTTACTAAGAGCGTTTACTTTATTATTTTTTAATTTTTTGCAATAAATAATAACGTAATTAAATTTTAAAAGATATTTTACGTAATATAATTATCGTCCGATTAACTTTTTTATAATTGTAAAGTAAGAAATGTTCTTGTAGTTTATATATATTTTTACTTAGTATTAGTTTTTTTTAAAGTAATGTTTAAACTTTTTAAAAGTTTTAATAATAGTTAGGTATTTTTTATTATAAATAGGGTAATTAAGTTTAATACCGTATAATTTATAACAGTAGAAAGTAATAGGGTATAATTTTCCATTATTATTTCGTTAATAAATTACTGTTTTTAAAGTAAAGTTTGAAATATTAATTTTAAATTTTACTGGTTTATTTAAATTATATATTATTAAAACGGGTTTACTAATAAAGGCGTTTTTAAATTATTAAAAGGTTTTTTCTATAGCCGGAACTTATACGAAACGTTAATCTTTTTTAGTAAATTCTATTAATAATATTATAATTGTTACGACCTAACGGAGGGGAGATCTCGGAAACAGTCCCAGTAGGTCGAAATAGGACCTAAGTAGGTTAAGTCACGTAATCGGAAATGCTTAGTAAAAATAAAGTTAAGTATTGCTAAATATAACAAAGTACCTTTTATTATTATTTAATAATAATTAAGCTAAATAATAATAAGCTATAATAATTTAAAAAAGATATATACGTTTATTAATCCTATAATCCAGATAATATCAGCTTACAATATAACTTAGTTATTTAAAGTACCTTTAGTATTACTAAACGTAATTAAGTTATTTTTATTATTTAGATTTCGTAATATAACTGTTAATATAAACCGTACGATTTTGTTTAATAATTAATTAATTAATTTAACCGTTATACGTTATAAGTTTTTATTTAATAATATTATTAAATTTTAAATAATATTCTTAATTGTCGAAATAGCCTTAAACATTAAAAAAGTTCCTTAAATTAAAGGATTTATTATTACCTAATAACTTTAAAATAAGTTTAAAAAATTGAAAACCGAAATTTAACGATTTAAGAAATAAATTAAGAAAAACCTTAATATTTTAAAAATTAAGGTTAAAAAATTTCAACCTTACAATAAAAAAAGTAATATTTAAAGTTTTCTTACCTAAATACGAATATATTTTCGATTCTTAACTTTCGACGACCCGGAAAATCAGATTTTTATCGCCTTAGCATTCCCTACCGGAAACGCATTTAACTAATTTAAACCAATTATAAGGAACTATCTGAAATATATAAAGGACGATTAAAAAAAGTTTACCAAGGAATTTTTCGCCAATTATATTAACTTTAAAGAAAAATTAAAAGATAATTTCGATAACCCTAATAAAAAACGTATTACCGTATAGAAAATTTTACAGTTATAACAGAAAAAACTAATAGTTAAGTATATAATAGAATTCCGGAACCTAATAACTAAAGTAAAATAAATAAATAACGAAAATAATATTCTAGTTAATATGTTTTATAAAGGCTTAAAAAATAACGTTAAAAATAAAATCATTAAGTTCGAACGGCCGATTATCTTAAGTAAATATATCATTAAAACAGTAAAAATCGACAATCGACAGTTCGAAAAACGACAAAAAAAAAAGGCCAGTATGCCCTACGACTTAAATTTAACAAGCCAAATAAAGGAAACGGACAGGCCGCATCTTCCACCTCTTATAAAACCCAACCAGGCCCTATAAAAATCGGAACGGTTCAATAACGAAACTAATTACAGATTAAATACTATAATTACGGCAAAATAAGATATAAAGCTTTTCGATATAAAGCCCTTAAAAAACTTCGACAAAATAATTAAACCCCTATTTCTGAAAAACGACAATAATAATACGATTAAAAGGAAAAAAAAAATCGATTAACATAATTCAACCCCGAAATAACCATCGACCACGGTATACGGTAGCATAATAGCACGAGAACCACCTTAAATGAAACAGTTACATAAAAGAAAAATTACTCACTTGATTTCGGCAAAAGAAATAACGATAAAAACGAAACGAATAAATAATACAAAAATAATTGCAAAATTACTAAGGATAAAAAGAACTTTATCCCGAAGTATTAAAAAACTTTCGATAACAAAAAAATAAATAGGAAATAAAAATATAACTGAAATAATATTATGGATAAAATAAAGCCCTATATCCAGAAAAGGCAGAAAGATATACGAAAATTTACGTTATTTATTATAACAAACCTAGGTATTAATTTTATTACGAGTAAAAAAAAGTAATTTACTAATATATAACCCGAATATACCAAAAAAAGTTTAATTTTAAGAAATAAAAAAAAACTAATAAAAATAATTAATAATAATATCGATACTCACGATTATTTATAAATCAAAATGAAATCGACTAAAAAGTATCATTATAAAGCTGGCTACTTAAAAAAATCATATCTACAAAAAAACCTTTTCTGTTATTTTAAATAATACAACTACTAAACAGAAAAAAAGCTAATCCAAAAAAACAATAAAAAAATACTGCTAAAAAGCTATTACTAACTTCAGCGTTTAAGTAGCCTTTACTAAAAATCAGGAAAACCGACAGGTAATTAAAAAAAATCAAAAGTTTTACCAAGAAAAACTAATAAGATTCAGGAAATATGGCCCAGTAAAAAGAAAACGATAGTTCATAATTAACGTTACCCGATAAAAAACTATTAACACTTTCGCTAATTACGTAAAAAAACTTATAAAACAAACTTATAAACAACAAAAAATATAACGACAAATTAAACAATTTTAGAAATAAATAACTCGTTTAAAACACTAAGTTAAAAAGCTCCAATAAGAAAACGCGGAACGAACGGCAAAAATTAAAAACCTATTACAGGTTTTAAAAATCGGGACGTTTTCTAAAATAAAACCGTAAAAAAACGTAAGAAAAAATATAAAATTACCATATTTTAAAAAGGCTTTAAACGCGGTAATCGAAACCACAGGTAATAACGTTATTACGATACGAATACGAATTAAAAAAAAACTGGTACACCGTAATAATAAATTACGGAACGATAATTGTAAATTACATTAATCCGGAAATAGTAAATTAATTAAAGTTATTATAAAAAAAATTACCTTTATAAGGCCGTAAATACCGAAAATTAAAATTTTACATACGATAACGGATAGGTTAAATACGAAATTAATTACCTTAAAACCTTTATCGAAAAAAAAATTTATTAATTTCGACATTATTTTATTAACAAATTACGATATAATTTTTAATTTACTATAATTACGCCAGTATAACCCCTTAATTAATTAAAAAACTAATTAAATAAGTTTCCGCTTACTGTCCGGTATAAAATAAGATATAAACGATAAATATAAACATAAAAATATAATAAAAAGCTTATTACCTAAGACAATAAAACATATTTAAAATAAAGGGCATAACAGAAAAATATAACGCGTTATTGTAAACCTTAAAATACGATTTCGATAAATAAATAACAACCTATAAATACAGCCCGAAAAACTACTAAAATAAATGGCGAAAATATTATTACAGTATTACAAATATAAAAAGCATTTTTAGGAAATGTTCGATACGAAATTATTATAACATAATAAATAAAATTACGAAATAATTCTTAAAAACGGTAAAACAATTATTTTTTATCCTATTTATAATTTAAATAAAATAAAGTTATACGTTTTTCGCGATTATTTAAAAAATAAATTACGAAAAAGATATATATAATATTCTAAATCGTTAATAAAATACCCGATATTTTTCGTCCTTCGAAAAAACGGAAAATTACGATTTATTATTAATTATTAACAACTTAACAACGTTACCGTTAAGAACAAAATATTATTACCTTTAATTACCGAAATTAAAAATCGATTACGAAATACCAAATAATTTACGACTTTAAATCTACGAAAAAGGTATAACCAAATTCGAATTAAGCTAAAAGATAAATAGAAAACAACTTTTAAAATGAAATATAAATAATTTAAATACCTTATTATACCTTTCGAACTTACGAACGTATTAGTAACCTTTTAACGGATAGTTAATTACGTATTCCGAAAATACTTTAACATCTTTATTATATATTACCTCGATAACATCTTTATTTATTTGAAAATAAAAAAGGAATATATAAGATATATTTATAAAGTTTTATAAGCTTTATAAGGCGCTAACTTTTTAATTAACATAAAGAAAAGTATTTTTTATACTTAAGAAGTTAAATATTTAAAATATATTATTACCCCAAAATATATCAGGATAAATCCTAAAAACATTACCGTAATCCAGGATTAAAAAATACCTACTAATATTACGGAAGTATAAGCATTCCTTAGATTCGCCAATTACTACCGACGATTTATACGGCATTTTAGCAAAATCGCAATATTATTAATAAAATTTATTAAAAAAGAATAACGCTTTATATAAGCCCTAGCTGTAAAAAAAACTTTCCAATAACTTAAGAACGCTTTTACTAACAAACCCGTCTTAATAATATACGACCTAAATAAATTAATAAAATTCGAAACCAACGTTTTAAACTTTATTTTAAAAATAATAGTTTATTAACAAATTAATAAAAGAAAGTTACACCTTATTACCTTTTATTCGTACAAATTATACGGTATTAAACTTAATTACCCTATTTATAACAAAAAATTCCTAATTATTATTAAAACCTTTCAAAAATTTAAATATTACTTTAAAAGAAACTAATACAAGGTAAAGGTATATATAAACTATAAAAATATCTTTTACTTTATAATTATAAAAAGATTAAGCGGACGATAATTACGTTACGTAAAATATCTTTTAAAATTCGATTACGTTATTATTTAATGTAAAAAATCGGAAAATAATAAAATAAACGTTTTTAATAAACGACCGGATTTGAAAAATCTTAAGGCAAAAATATAACAGACCGTATTTAATTAAACGCCAAAAAAATACTTATAATAACGATATATTAATATTATCAAAATATCTATATTAAATATATATTGCAAGATCAAGTGCTATTCAGGGTATCTAGCTATATACATACAGCACACAGCTAATCCATTCACTAAGTACATGCACAACTGGTTTAACACAAACGCAACCGGGAAGTACCCCCTAAAAACCGTCCCTTCTTGGCCAAGGGCCGGAAAAACGCAATGCAGGTTATTAATACGGCAACTGACGATAAGTACACGATTAATTTGATGGGTTCCCAAAGCCCCCAACCACTCTAATTGTCGCCGACACGGTAGCGGAACCAAAGCCCCAATTGGTCAACTCCTCTAGGCTAGCGCGACCTAAAGGAACGGTAGCCTAAGCTGGATTTGAACTAGCTATCTTTTGCAACTAACCGCAACAGGGTGCCTAAACCTGTCGCAATTGAAAAAGACACCCAGGCTCGCGACTACTGAGCCATTAGGCCATTAAATATATATTAAGAAATACGGCAGTATTATAACAACCTACCCGAAAACTAAAAAACGGATAAAATCTATATATTAAAAAAACATTAAAAATATCTAATATAAAAAATATATAAACATTAATTACATAAATATTTAAAAATTTATAAAACCTTAAAACGTTTATAACGAATATATTATTTTTTAAAATAAAATTAATTACATAAAAAATCATATAATAATACGATATTTACATTAAGGTAAAAATTAAACGATATAAATTATACGGAAAACTATAATTATTATTAATTATTAAGCGATTATAAAATTCGGTTATATTTAATTTTATTACGAAATTTCCATTATTAAAAAACCTAATTACGAATATATATTACGATAATATTTTTATAATCGTTAATCGATTTATAAAATTTTCTTATTTCTTATTTTATAATAAAAATACAAACGCCGAACAAGTAATAGACGGCTTTTTTCGATATATATATAATATATATAAATTACCAGCAGCAATTATTTTAAATCAAGGTATAACTTTTATTTTAAAATTTTAATAAAACTTAATAATATAATTTAACTTAAATTATAAACTGTTAAACGTTTTTAAATTAAAAATACATAAATAAACGAAAAAAACTAATTAAACGTTTGAAATATATTTACGATATTATATTAATTACGAACAAAATAAGTGGGTTAAGAAATTACTTATCGTATAATTAGCTTATAATACCAGTTACCATAATAACATTAAGACGATTCCAGTAATTATTAATTTTAGTTTTATTTTAGAAATTTATAAAAAAATACGAAAAAAAGAATTAATTAATATTAAAGTAATTTTTATATTAAAATAACTTAAATAATTATACCGGAAAATAAAAATAAAGTTCGAATTTATATATAATTAAATAAGCAAATATTATAACTAAAAAAAATTAAAAGGATTAACCTGTACGGGGGGGAAATAGTTTTCCTAATTACCAAAAATATTAAAACGAAATAACTAAACTAAAAACTCGATTTTAAATATATCGGCCCGTAGGAAATTATTAGAAGAATTTCAGAAAATAAGTATTAGCTAAAACTTTTATTTAAGTTAGCAACGGATATTATCAGGGTATATACGGTATAAGATAACGTAAAAGCGAAGGAAAAAGGGAAAATATATAAAGTCGAAAAGATACTTAATATACGAAAAGAAAAAGAACTTACTTAATACTTAATTAAATGGAAAAATTACCGAAACTCCGAAAATACCTGGAAACTAGCAAAAAACCTTATTAACGCCTAACGCCTATTAAAAAACTTTTATTAATAACACCGGAACCGTTAAGGTTAAAAACGCCTTAATTTACGTTATTAAAAGACGGCTAGTTAATCATCTTAAGAATAAATTAATTATTTAAACCGGAGGCTTAAATAACAGTTAATATATTTACCGCCTTTAACCGCTTTTATTCCTTTAATTCTTTTAAAGATTATAATTTCCGTTATATTATTTTTATACTTTTAAAATAAAAAAAAGGCCTTTTATTTGCGTAACCGGATTAATTACATAATAATTTTATTTATTTCTTATTAATAACGTTTTATTTTCTTTTAATAGTATTTTTAAAGTTTTAAAAAACGCCTTTCCGTAAGCATTTTCTTTTTTTCCAACCGTTAATATTTTACGTAAATATTTTCCAAAGATAAAAGAAAAACGCCGCTTTTGTTACAAAAATAACCGTACTGAATATAAGCCTTATATTTAAAAACATCCTTTATTATTTTACATTTTTAATTTTTGTTAAAGTATAAGGAATAAAATATAACTTCGAAATTAAATTCGTTAAAAATTAAAAGAAGATTTTTGCGACGAACGGTAAAAAAAAAAGCTGGTCTGGATAACTTAATAATACGATTAGATATGTTAAAGGTTAAAAAAAAAAAGATTTACCCGAGGGTTAATTTTAGGGACAAGATCCTAAAAAAGGGGGAGATTGTATTACGATTTAACGGAAAAGAAATCTCGGAAACGGTTTTAATAGGTCGAAATAAAACCTAAGTAGGTTAAATTACGTAATCGGAAATATTTAGTAGAAATAAAGCTAAATATTATTAAATATAACCAAGTACCTTTTGTTATTATTTAATAACGATTAAGCTAAGTAGTAATAAGCCATAATAATTTAGGAAGGATATATACGCTTATTAATCCCATAGTTTAAATAGTACCAGTTTATAATATAACTTGGTTACTTAAGGTACCCTTAGTATTACCAGACGTAATTATGTTATCCTTATTACTTAAATTTCGCAATACGATTGCTAATATAAACCGTACGACTTGGTTTAATAGTTGGTTAATTAGCCTAGCCGTTATAATAATCCTGCTGAAATGTCGGATAAATTGTTAATAGTAATTAGTAAATCCAAGAAACGTTTATACCTTAATGATATTAGTAAGTATTTTTTATTCTTAAATTACGGTGATTTTTTTAGAGTTTATTTTAATATATTTAGGGGTAATAATATGTTTTAGGTATTTAACTTTTTAAATATAAAAGGTACTTTTTTCTGCGTTAATTAAGAACTTAGCGTTTTATAAAGTTTGTAGGACTTTATAAACGTGTTTTATATGTTTTTTTTGTTCTTAAGTAAATAAAGATATTGTTAAGGTAGTACATAATAAAAATATTAAGGTATTTCTAGAGTACGTAATTAATTATCCGTTAGAAGATTACTGGTACGTTCGTAAGTTCGAAGGGTATAATAAGATATTCGAATAATCCGTATTTCGTTTTAAAAGTTATTTTCTATTTGTTTTCTAGTTTAATTCGAATTTGGTTATATTTTTTTCTTAGGTTTAAGGCCGTAAATTATTTGGCGTTTTGTAATTAATCTTTAATTTCGGTAATTAAAAGTAACGGTATTCTATTTTTAATAATAATATTATTAAGTTATCGGTAATTAATAATAAGTTGTAATTTTCCGTTTTTTCGTAAAACGAAAAATATTAAGTACCCGGCCGATAATTTGAAACGTTATATATATTCTTTCCGTAGTTTATCCTTTAAGCAATTATAAAAAACGTATAGCTTTATTGCGTTTAAGTTATAAATAAGATAAAAGGCCGTTATTTTGCTATTTTTAAATATTATTTTATGATCTTATTTATTATATTATAATAGTTTTATATCGAGCTTTTTTTAAAAGAGCTTTTTATATTTGTAATATTGTAGTAGTATTCTCGTTATTTATTCTGGTAGTTTCTTGGGTTGTGCTTATAAGTTATCGTTTATTTATCGGAATCGTACTTTAATATTCGTAATAGCGCGTTGTATTTTTCTGTTATGCCCTTTATTTTAAATATGTTTTATCGCCTTAAATGGTAAGGTTTCTGTTATATCCTTATGTTTATATTTATCGTTTTTGTTAATCGAATATTAAGATTTTAAATCTTTTTTATTTTTTTTCCGTATTAGGAAATAAGCGGAAATTTATTTAATTAATTTCTTAATCGATTAAAGGGTTATACTGGTGCAATTATAGTAAGCCAAGGGTTATGTTCTATTTTGTTAATAAAATAATATCGAAATTTATAGTTTATTTTTTTTAACAAAGGTTTTAAGGTGATTAATCTCGTATTGAACCTATCCGTTATTGTAGGTGAAATTTTGATTTTCGGTATTTACGGCTTTATAAAAATAACTTTTTTCTTTTTATGGTAACTTTAACTGATTTATTATCTCCGGATTAATATAATTTGTAATTATTATTCCGTAGTTTATTATTACGGTATACTAGTTTTTTTTAATTCGTATTCGTATCGTAATAACGTTATTATCCGTAATTCCGATTATTACGTTTAAAGCCTTTTTAAAGTATGGTAGTTTTATACCTTTTTTTACGCTTTTTTGCGGTTTTATTTTAAAAGCTGTCCCGATTTTAAGATTTGCTGTAGGTTTTTAATTTCCGTTACGCGTTCCGTATTTTGTTGCTGGAATTTTTCGATTTGTTATCTTAGGTGAATTATTTGTTCCTGAAATTGTTCGATTCGTTATTATATTCTTTGTCGTTTATAGGCCTGCCTTGTAAATTTTTTTATATAGTTAACGAAAGTTTTAATGGTTTTTTCGTCCGGTAACGTTAATTATGAATTATTGTTTTCTCTTTATTAGGCTTTGTTTTCTAAATCTTATTTATTTTCCTTAGCGAAATTTTTGATTTTTTTTTTTAATTTGTTGTCGGTTTTTTTAAGTTTATGGTAAAGGCTAATTAAATGCCTAACTCGGTGATGGCTTTTTAGCTGTGCTTTTTTACTGTTTTTTAGATTAAATTTTTTTTTTGGTAGTCGTATTATTTAAAATGATAGAAAAGATTTCTTTGCGGATATAATTCTTTAAGTGGCTAACTTTATAGTATTATTTTTTGGTCGATCTTATCTTAATTTACGAATAATCGTAGGTGTTGGTATTATTGCTAATTGTTTTTATTAGTTCCTTTTTATTTTTTGAAATTAAATTTTTTTTAGTATATTCGGGTTCTATATTGATAAATCGTTTTTTTTTTACTTTTAATGAAATTAATATTTAGGTTTGTTATAATAAATAGCGTAAATTTTCGTATGTTTTTCTGCCTTTTCTAGATATAAGGCTTTATCCCATTTATAGTGTTATTTTAATTATATTTTTATCTCCTATTCGTTTTTCTATCGTCGAGAGCTTCCTGATATTTTGGGGTAAAGTTCTTTTTATCCCTAATAGTTTTGTAATTAATTTTGTATTGTTTGTTAGTTCCGTTTTTATTGCTGTATCTTTTATTAAGACTAAGCGAGCACTTTTTTTTTAATATAGTTTCTTTATTCTGGGTGATTCTCGTATTACTGCGTTACCGTGTATCGTAATTAACGGTTAGTTTTGGGCCGGATTATATTAACTGATATTTTTATTTTTTTTTTATCGTGTTGATATTGTTGTTACTTTTTAAGGACGGGAGTCTAGTTATTCTATTAAGGTTTTTTAAAGGTTTTATATTTGAAAGCTTTGTATCTTATCCTGTTATAGTTATAATATTTAACTTATAATTGATTTTATTATTGGATTATTTCGATTTTTATAGGGCCTGGTTAAATCTTATAAAAGGTGGAGCATATAGCTTGTTTGTTCCTTTTATTTGGTTTATTAAATTTAGGTTGTAAAGCGTATTGGCCTTTTTTTTTTATTGCTTTTCGAATTATCGATTGTCGATTTTTACTGCCATGGTGATGTATTTGCTTAAGGTAATCGGTTATTTAAATTTGATAATTTTATCTTTAACGTTATCTTTTAGGCCTTTATAAAATATATCGATTAAAATATCGTTTTTATTATTTACTTATTTTACTTTAATTATTAGGTTCCGGAATTTTATTATATATTTGGATACCGGTTCCCTTTATTATAGCTGTAAGATCTTTTATATAGTAGTACATTTTTTATTTGGGTTATTGAAATTGTCCCTTAGTTTTTTTTAAAGTTAATGTAATTGGCGAAAAGTTTCTTAATAGATTTTTCCTGATTATCCTTTGCGTATTTTAAGTAGTCCTTTATAATTAGTTCGAATTAATTAAGCGCGTTTTTAGTAAGGAACGTTAAGACGATAAGGATTTGATTTTCCGGGTTATTAAAGGTTAAGAATTAAAGATGTATTTATATTCGGTAAGAAAACTTTAAATATTACCTTTTTTATTATAGGGCTGAGGTTTTTTAACTTTAGTTTTCGAGGTAATAAGGTTTTTTTTAATTTGTTTTTTAAGTTGCTAGGTAATAATAAATCCTTTAGTTTGGGAAATTTCTTTAATATTTAAAGTTATATCGATAATTAAAGTATTATTTAAAGTTTGATAATATTATTAAATAAAAGTTTGTAACGTATAATGGCTAAGTTAATTAATTAATTATTAAATTAAGTTATACGGTTTATATTAGTAATTATATTACGGGATCTAAGTAACGAAAATAATTTAGTTATATTTAGTAATATTAAGAGTGCTTTAGGTAGTTAAGTTATATTACAAACTGCTGTTATTTAAGTTATGGAAATAAATGTTTTATATATTATTATTTTTATTGTTAATATAGTATAGCTTTAAGGGATTTATATTAGATTTTACCGAGCCTGGCTTTAAGGGCTTTATAATAGATTTTATCGAGCCTAGTTCTAAGGGCTTTATAACAGATTTTATCGAGTTTTTACGTGACTGCCTTATTTGATTTTTAGATCCCTGTTATAACCGTTTCTGGTGGCCGTGGTTAATTAGGTCGTAATAATAAGGTTTATCAGGGTTGAAGTTTGTCGGTATCATACGATCGGCTTCGGGATAAGGCTTTTCGTAACCGAGGCGTATAATTTATTATTACCGTAAAAATTATTAATAATTACCGTATTCGAAAATATTAGGTAAAGTATTTATTATGTTAATTATTAGTATAATTACTTTATATCTTTAGCTTAGCCTAGATAACACGGCTTGAACTTAACGATTTTGCATATAAAATTTTTATTTTTATTTTAAATTAAATTAGTTAAAACGTTAAAAAATTTATAATTATATATATCTTATAAATTATTATTAATAATTTTTACGATTTTATATAAAAATGTATTAA
Organism: Monosporascus sp. CRB-8-3; assembly: GCA_004155055.1. NCBI lineage: Eukaryota > Fungi > Ascomycota > Sordariomycetes > Xylariales > Monosporascus > Monosporascus sp. CRB-8-3. The sequence goes on from QJNZ01000199.1 coordinate 69,232, forward strand.
ACGAAACGAAAAAATTACAATTTACTATTACGCCTTATTTTTAAGATTTTATTATTTTTATCAACATATTTCTTAACAAGGTTTAATTAATATATTAAATCTTTATATTTATTTTTTAACGAAAAGCTTTAATTACAGCTACGTTATAAACGCAGTTATAATTTTAAAAATAAGGCCTGATCTTAATAAGGTAAATTATAATACGTTTTTTTACAAGCTATATATTATTATTAATTATGTCAGCAGTTACAGTGATTAAATGCAGGAATCTGGCAAAGTGCGCACAGTTATTCTAGGAAAGACTGAAGAAGTCTGGGGGCAATCGCCCTTACATACACGTTTAACTGTACAAAGGATAGTTCCTGGACAAAGGCTGTCCTAGGCAGTATCTACAGCCTAGACGTACCAGCCGCGGGTACCTGAAAGCACCAATTGCCGACACGCCCTTTTGCGTCAGGTGACCTTGTCCACGTAATCTTTTAAAATCAGATTTAAAACTTTAGGAAAATCTATCAAAATTTTCAGTCTGTGTGGGATTTAAACCCTTGTTTCTGTTATTCTTATTAATCAGGACTGTATACCTGCTGCCGAGGATTCGGAGATAACCGTTATCAGGTTTATATAATTTATTCGGCTTGAATACGTCCTTAAAACATTCGATTAGTATTATATCCTTTACCGTGGACTGGCTTATTCTGTTAATAATATACGTTATTACTTCTATTACAAAGTTCCAGAAATATGTAAAAATTTTTATTTACGCAAAGGTCATATGCGCCTTATTTTGTAAAAATTATATACCTCGTTTTATAACTCCGTTTTAATATTGATTATATACGCTGGAAATTACCAGTTTAATATTTTCTATAGCGTAGAAGTTTTTAATTATTATTATACCGAATTCTTTGCTGCCGTTAAGATGTAGGATTTGTATTTTTTTACGTTTACTTTTTTCGTCCGGTAGTAGCGTTTTTAAACGTTTTATAATTTACGTAATATACGCGTATAAGCTTTGTTGGATTTCGTCCTTATTTTTAAATGAATGGTACTTTCTGTAACGTAATAGGTTGTTTGTAAAAAGATTAAAATAATTTTTGTTTTCGATGTTAATAAGTTTAATTAATTTTACGTTATATTAAATAATTTTTTTTATATACTTCCTTCGTTTTTAAGGGTTTATAAATGGTATTTTCCGTATTTTCCTTTCGTTATATACCGTATAAAGGATATTTTTTATATTGTTAGGGTTTAGATTTATCCCCGTAAACTTTTTAATAATCCATATTAATCGTTCGGTATTGGGGTGGTAAAGGCGGTGGTACTAAAAAATAATTTTCTTTATAACTTCGTCCGTTATTAAAATTTTCCCGTTTTTAAGGGTATTCGAAAGTATGCGTTTTAAGTTATTTATTAAGTTATCGCCATTTTTCTTACCGGATACCTCCTTTAGCACGAATCCTTATTGATAGTTCTTGTCGTTTACTAGGTTTAGGGCTTTAATAATAAATTCCGGTTTTCCGTAAAGCTATAGAAAAAATCCTTTCCGAAAAATATTAATCGTTAATAACTAAATCTTATCAAGGTTTATTAAAGCGTTATAATTTAGGTAATTTCCTTTTTTATAAAATATCTCCCTGGAGAATATTTTTAAAGGGAAATTGTTAATATATAACGTATACCTAACTATAATTTCGTTTTTTTTTATTAGGCCTTTTTAAGGGTTATTTAACGATGTTAATAAAAGTAGTAATTACGGGTTTTCCACCCGTTATAATTTAAATTCCCCTAAACTTTATATTTATTATAATATTTTTTTTAAAGTCGTTAATATTGTTCGTAATATTAATATTCGTTTCTAAGTTTTAAAGTAATTTGTTTAGGTTATTTCTGCAAAAGGAATAAACATATAAGAGCATAACGCTTCTTATAATAGTTCTTTTAGGGCGTTTACCTTTCTGTAGCTTTAAGCGATTAGTTACCTAAGCTTTAATGTATTTACTTATTGAAGCTTTCCGGGCTTTAAGGCGTTCAGCTACTGGAGCTTTTTGGGCTGCCTTTTAAATTATCTTATCGTACTACTATATAAGGTTCTTCAGCTGTTGTTTTTTAACGCAAGCGCTGAAGGTTTTTCCGTCTAATTGGTATAGATCTTTTAGGCCGTTAGGAATGAATTGCTTTTCGTTCCTATTGCCGCTATGGGCGTTGCGAGAGCTGTTGCTTTGGTTGTTTTGTCCATTGTTACCCTGGCGCTGGCCACGTTTTCCTTTTTTTCCTTTACCGTTTTTTTCCTTTTGCGGTTCAGGGCAATTTTTCGTTAGGTGCTTGTATTTGCCATAGTTGAAGCAGAGTGGCTCTTTATTCTTGTTCTATGCGGGCCTGTTATCTCGGGAGTTGTTGTTGTTGTTTCCTTTTCCCTTGCCTTTTTGGGCGTTGTGGGACTTCCCGTTTTTCTTTTTGTTGGTGCGGTTATGGAATTTGTTGTTAAAGTCGTCGATTAACTGCTGGAAGGAGTAACTGGTCTGCCTAAGTATTGATTAAATCGTTTTGTACCAGTTATTAGCATGGTTCTTTACAGCAGTAAGGAATATAGTGATTTGTTTTTTTAATTTAAGCTTTATATTATAGCCTTTGATTTTTCGTAATAGCTTTTGAAATTTCGTGGTGAACTGTATAAGGTTTTTTTTATTATATGTGATTTTGTTAAGTTTTTTCTAAAGGGACCTCTGCCTAGCCTTGCCTGTTGTTGCGTAGGTTTTCCTGAGGGTTTTTAATATTTTCGTTCTTTTTTTAATACCTGTGATTAATTTTAAGGGTACCCTTTTACAAATCTTGGTGATGGTTTTTATAAGGCGTAGTTGATTAAGTTGTCTTAGTTTTATTCCGTCCTTATAGTTAATCTTTTTAAGGGTAAATGTTAGGGCGTTGCTTTAAAGCTTTTAATTAGCCCAGCCTGCTAAGTGGTTCTCCTTGTCCAGTGAGAAGTTAAAGCGTTTTTAATGTAACTTTGTATTATTATTAAATTTTTTAAATTTTTTTTTTTTTTTTTCAGGCAAATGCCTGACTTGTTAAAGCTGTTTAAGTTATTAGGGTTTAAGAAGTTATTAGGGATGTTAGGGGAATTGTTACAACGGCTTTTTCGTTTTCGGGAATTTTTGGACAAGTTTGAAGGTGATTTATTCGAATCGTCGGGATCCTTATATGTTATATTTTTTTTTTTACGTAATTTCTTTTTTTCGCTCTTCTTTTTCTTCGGGGGATTAGGTTTTTTAATAAATTATTTTTTTAGTTGCGTTTCGTTTTCTTTTAAGGGGTTAATTTTTTTTATATCGTTTTCGACGGTAATAAAGGTTTTTTATAAGCCTTCCGTCCTTTAAACGTTTTATAAGGCGTTTCTGTAAATGTTTGCATTTTGCGAATTTCGTATTGTTTTTAATTAAAACGGTCCTTATTAAGGTATATCTCCGAACTGGGGTATATTTAATAATCGTTTTACGATATTGTTTATTCGTTTTATTATATCGTTTCTTTTTTTTTGTTAAAGCTTTAAATCTTTAATTTTATTTTTAACCGACCTATATCTATATTTTCGTACCTTAACGTCCTTTTTAATCCTATTTAAGTTGGTGCCCAAAGACGTATAAAGCTTATTTAATTTTAATTAAAGTTATTGTTTTTATATAAAGGTCTTATATCGGTTTTTTAACTGTTATTACTAAGGTAATATAATTTCTTTTATGGAAATCTCGAAAGTAAATCTTTTTCCTACCGTTACGCCTATCGTAAACTCTTGTTCTTCCCCCTTACTATAAAACTCTTCGTTTTGGGGGTTCTTTTAATCGAGAGGAAAAAAAAATGGGTTATTATTCGTATATTTTTTATCCCGTATGAGGATGAAGCCTTTATTAAGTAAGTTATTTTGTTTAATTATAAGGAACTACCCTGAAGTACGTTTTTGTTATTTACTTACCATCGTTAACCGTTTATTTTCTTTTAAATTAATTAAGCGACTTTTTTTTAAATCTCGTACCCTCTTTATTAACTTAACTTATAAATAATTACTTTGTTTAACGTATTACGGTTGTTAATTAACCAGAAAATGTTACTATATTAGCAGTTATAATGATTAAATATAGGAATCTGGCAAAGTGCGTACAGTTATTCTAGGAAAGATTAAAAAAATCTGGGGGTAATCGCCTTTATATACACGTTTAACTATATAAAGGATGGTTCTTGGATAAAGGCTGTCCTAGGCAGCATCTGCAGCCTAGACGCACCAGCCGCGGGCATCTGAAAGCACTAATTGCCGACAAATTACATATAATTAGTTATTTAGGTCCCTTTTTCTTTTAAAACGTACAGATTAAAAAAGCAGTTACTGCTTATTATATGTCATTCTGGCACCTAAGGACATATAACGACTTACGTTCAGTCCTCAGTTGGCCCAGGGTATGAACCCCGATCGCTCCGTCTTCTTTCCGTAATCTAGCGTCCTGCCCTTGCTCGCGATATCCCTCCCGAGGACCCCCATCAATTTACGATACCCAAAGAGTCGCGGTATTAGGTGCTCGGTCATTAACCACGCGCTCCAGGACTCCCAGGTGTTCCCCCGCATCATCTTCCCCGAGATGTCGGCTACTGCTACCAACTCCTTGCGACCGACCTCCTCGTACTTGGCGAAAACGCGCATCAGCGTCTGAAGGTCGGGGTTCGGCTCCGGACCCGCACCGGCGCCCGCGCCCGGCAGGACCGCGTGCAGGCCGTTCGCCAGCAGCACCGCCAACTGCAGCGCCGCGTTGAACCCAAGGCCCGCGACCGGCGTGACCTGCAAGGCGGCGTCGCCGAGGAGCACGATGCGGCCGTGATGCCAGCGCCGCGCCATGCCCTCGGGCTGCTGCACGAGCCGGGTCCACCCACGGAGGCCAGGGTCGGGGTAGAGGATCTCGCGCGCCTTGACGCGGGGGGCCACGTGGACGTCTGCGAAGGCCGCCTTGTACGCCTCGGTCTCCTCTGCGCTGAACGAGCGTCGGATAGGGGTCGGCTGCCCCTGGACCCGCCGGAAGAGCCCGAAGTAGATCCCGTCGTCCCAGGACGTGAGCTGCGTGCAGGTGCCCTGCCCGTGCGTCTCGTAGAACGCCCCCTTTTCGATACCGAGCCGCGTAATCAGGTCCGGCGATGCGCTGCCGTAGAGGCACTCGAATGTAGTTAGAAATGGCTCCTCTGTGAAGGACGCAGATGAGGAGCTCTGGTTGTCGGATGTTGGGGTGGCAGCTTTTTGGTCAGCTAGCTTCTCCATGATGCGTCGTGTTGCGCTATGGACTCCGTCAGCGCCGACGACGATGGATCCTGTCTCCACGCTACCGTCTGATAACCACACACGTACGCCATCCGTCTCAGTCTCGATATCCTCCACCGCCACACCGGCCCGAACTTTGGAATGGTTTTCAGGCCCGAGCCCGTCATACAGGAGCTTTGTTAGGCGGGTCCGCGGGAACAGCATGCAGGGGTATCCGTGCCTGCGGCCGGTCAGCGCGATGTCTGCGGATTCTCTTGTGTGCTGGTTGGTTTTGTGGCATTGACAATGAGGGACCTTACTGCTCCTTCAGCCATTGGAAGACCGGAACCTCTATCCGCACTGTACCGTTTAGGTCCACTATGACAAGTGGGAGTCAGTTATCTCTCCTCTTGATGGGTTCCTTGTGTTTCGAATCTCCGGTCGGGGGGTGTCGCAGGGGCACCTAGTTCAACTAGAGGCCCTCGAAGTTCACCAAATCAGGACAAGAGCTCTATTGTGAGCCTATTGGAGGGGTGATGTTGCCGCGGAGAAGGGCTTAGTTGAGTCATAGCTTACTTTTGTATATGTTACAAGGTGTTCCATAGTTGCCTTCCGCGCTCTCAAGCAAATCCAAACTGTCGAGCACTCGCGACCCGTGGGGCCAGAGAGTGATGGCTGCCCCCGACTCGGCCACAATAGCCGGGTATCGCTCTAGGATTAGGAAATCGATGCCTGCTCTTGCGAGCATGTTGCCTAGGGCAAGGCCGACGGGTCCGCCGCCCGCGATGATGACACGGAATTTCGGCTGGCAAGTAGACATCTCTTAATCTAGGATGAATGGCAACTGCTACTGACTTGGTGCTATTGCTGGAGTTATGATCCACTCGTGATTTGGTGCGAGATCCAAGGCGAGGTGGAAGCTTGGAGAGTTGTGGTCGTCGAAGCAACACAAGTGTATCGACATAAGGAGCGGGGGGACATTAAAGCAAACAAAGCTCACGGGAGATAATAGACATACGGTAAAGACGACACATGTTAATCTCTTCCCAGGTGAGGAAGAGCGGATACCGAAATATCATCGCCTGGATTACGGTCGGCTGGGCTGATATTCTCACAACGCGCATATTTAGATACCAAGTGGAATCATCTTGAGGAAGAGTGGTAAGCCATGTCAGCTTCAGGGCCGCATTGAGACAAATCACCCAAGAACATGTCATTGGGGGCGCATTGAGACGAATCACCCAAGAACATGTCATTGTGGGCGCTCTTTAGTTACAGATTGAGCCCGCTAACGAAATATCCCCCACGATCCGTTCTCCACCATAATTTCAAGTCTGGGAAGCTGCGTAAGGCCTGCTCCCCGGAAATACGACGTGGTCATCTGCGCTCACCTAGAGGCTGAGTAACCATCCAATCAGACGGTGAGGTGGCTCTCCAGCTGCCTTGGCGTCTTACAACTCTGGAAGGCGATCAGCAAGGCAGGTGGGGAGCCCGGCCATGGAAGCCCCGACGGCGGAATGCCCGGCTATTGGCTGCTTGGCTGCTAAAGAATCTTTAGCCCCTCTGATACCTTTAGGACCTGCAAGCCTCTAACGCCAGCATCAATAGAAGCGAAGACCTCGTAGTTACGACGTGGCATACAACTCAACGGAGCCGCCATTTGCGCCTCAGCCGTCAGGATATCTCTTAGTCCTTTCCCAAAACCGAGCTGCAAAGTTCCATATCCACTCGGACTGCCTGATTTCGACGCATATATGATTAACTATGACATCAGGCTGCCAAAGAACCGAACACCCAATATCTGGAATATTAAACGAATTTGATGTACGGGATAGAAGCTAAGCATCAAAATTATTTGAAAATAGATAATGTAGAACAATACGAGTCTAGATATTATTACGGGGCGCTGTATTAATGCATCAGACTACTGGATCCTGTAAAAGGAAAAAGAACCACAATATTCTGCGTATAAATGTAACATATTAAGTGCGATAGAAGAAAGTTAACCGGGTATTACTTTGGCCGAGGCTATTCTGGGGTTATTATCACACTTACTAGGGAGCAGCTGCACAGCTCTTAAAAGGCTTAATATTGATAATTAGGAAGCTAGGAAACGGTAAGCCCACTTAATATATGTAATTTATTGATATAAGGTTTCGGAAAGGATTAAGGTTATTCCGAATGATCCCTATAGCTTTTAAAGGGGGCCCTTTTTTACGATATACCCCCTGGTTTTTCTGTTTTTAAAATAGAAAAATCACCTTATAGGCACCTCTTAGATTTAACGTTTTTAGGAAGTTAAATATAAAGGAAATAAAATTATTAAATAGTAATTAAATAGCTTTGTAAATATAGTACTTTTATTACCTTTTATTTAAGGAACCGGTTTCCGGATATTAATTTTTAAAGGTATATAACGATCCCCTTTTAATTATTACGTTAAATGTTTTTATAGGTAAACTTTATCGGGTCGAAAGTATATATATAAAACTCTTTAGTTATTATATTAGGCGTTTTTACGGGCAGCATTTTCGGGTAAAAATAAAAAACAGTAAAATATTATATATTCGATTTTAAATATTTATTGTCGTTAATAAATAAATAAAAAAGTTCCGGCTGTATTTTGTAAATTTTTTAAGTAATAATATTACAGTACGTAAATTTAAAAAAGATGTATAGAAATATTTTAATTTATTTACGGATTATTTTTTATTTGTTTAATTTTATACGTTTTTTTATACGCTTAAGTTAATTATTTCCGACCGTTAAACGTATTACGTCCGATGGAAAAGCTTTACCGAAAATTATTTAAAGCTTATAATATTTTTCCGGAATTTAATTATATATTAACGATTTAATAACCAAGTAAAAGTAATAATAATTTAACGTTTCCGCCAAGTTTTTTATATTAAAATTATTTTCGTTAATATATAAACGTTAAATATTATTTTCCGTAACTTTTTAACGGTATAATAAATATTTTAAATATATTAATATGTAACGTATTAGATAAGCGAGCTGCGCGAATAAACAAGCTGCGCGGTTTTTTCAACTTTTTTATTATTTAATTTCAATTATTTATTTTTTAATACCACCTTTATGGAACGGCTTATAAAAAAAGCTAAAATAAACTTAACTGTTTAGATTAAAAGAAAAGACCTTAAACTTTTTTATATAAAACTTGGTTTTATATATACGGTTACATTTTTTTTTTTAAAATCCCGATATAATAATAAACTTGCCCGACCCGATACCGTACCTAATTTACGAAAATTAACGCTAACCGAAAAAAAATCTATTGTCGACCGAATTATTAATTTAGATATACGAACGTTTTCTATCCGGTTTTAATACGTTAAAAATATAGCTAATTTATTATTAACCTAACGCGTTACGGAACGCGTCGGAATCAAATAGATGTCGAATTTTGTTAAACGGTAATAAAAACTTTAAACGCGTTTAAATCGGAAAATCGATTATTAACGGGTATTATACGAAAATCTAGAAATATTTCGTAAATAATTCGAGTTTGTTCGGGTTATTATCGTAAAATACGGTATTACGGAAAAGGATACTCATAATTTTGACGAGATTGGATTTTTAATAAAGCTTTTTATAATAACGGATATAATAATTACCAATACCGAAAAACGTAAAAAACTTAAATAAATTTAATAAAAAAATAAAAAATAAATTATAATTATTTAAATTATTAATTTTTAAAATTAAATTATACCGTTATTTATTATTATAACCGGGAAAAATTACCTTAAGTTCTAGTTCCGTAATAATTTATTATTAACAACCGGTTGAAAAATTATATTAAATAATAATAATTAAATAACGAACGAATTAGGTTTAAAATAAATCCAATATTTCGATTAATATACCCGAACGCGTATAAAAAAATCGAAACGTTTTTTTATCCTCGATAATTACGAAAATTACTATTCGATAAAATTCGAAAAATATTATACCAATTACAATATTATTATATTTTATATACTTGCGTATTTATCGTATAAATTTTAATTTTTTAACGTATTTTATTTTTCTTTTTTAAAACACGTTTATTCGTTATATATCAAAAGTTTAATACGACGTTATTATATTTATATCACCAAAAAAGATTTTTTTGCCGGTTTTTACGATACGTTTAAAATTATTATAACGTCCGATAACATTAAATCCGGATTCGCCGTAGTTAATTTCGTTTTATTCGATTCTAATACCGTTTTTTCTAAATTCAAAAATTTTTCAGTTATACTTACGCCAACCGTTTTCCCGTTAACTTCCGCCGGTTTTATTTCCCTACCTGCGAAAACCTTTAAAAATATTAAGGAAACCAAAAAATAAAAACGTTACTTGCAAAAAAAAATTAGAAATTACCAGGGTAATTTGCCGATAAGAATTATTAAATCGGTTAATCTTTTAACCAAAAATCAGCTGATATTTTAATATAAAGTTATTTTCCATAAATAAGAAACCGCCTAATTACGCAAAACTAACTATATCTTAAGCAAACGTCGGAAAACTAAAAACAAACGTTTTTAAAAAAAAAGGATACTTACTATATAAAAAGGACAAGTTTTTCTGGCCGAAAAGAAAGGGGGTAATGGAAAAATGCAGCTAATAACGGTTAAAGGTAATCGTTATAAAAGGGTTAGGACGAAAAAACGGAAATATAACGTTTGCGGTAAACCCGGATATAATGTATGTATTTATAAAAAAGCTGTAAAGACGTTTAGCGAAAAAAAAATCCGATTAATTTGAATTAATACGATATGTTATTATTAAGTTATTTGGATTATTTATTGCAAGGTGCTAAAAACCGTATAACTCGCTTATCCGCGCAGTTCGCTTGTCTGATATATTATAAGTTTTATTAATTTACGTTAAATTTATATTAAATTTATTTCTTAAATAATAATAAGTAAAAAGTATGATATTATTAAATATATTTAAAGGTTAGAAATATTATAAATTTAAATATAAACGTATATATCGTATTACGTAAAGTATTATTTTTACCGGAAGTATTTTTATTTTAATTAATTTTAAAACGGTAATATATTAAAATCGTACCCTATTTACTATATTTTTATCCGTAAAAGTAAGTTTTTTTTTAATAACCGAATAATTTTTTATATCGAAAAATTATTATCGGGGTAAAAAGAAATTAATTTCCGTAAATATAATAAAAAGATTTCGTTATTTACTATAACGTTAATCTAGTTCTATAATAAAATATATCGAAACGATAATATATTTTATTTTTTTTAAATTTTAAAGTTTATTTTAAAACATTTTACCTAAATTAAAGTTTAACGTTTTGAATATTATAAACGTTACGAAATTTAAATACGGAACGTTTATAACGTTAAAATCGATATATTATTATATATCTTAAAAATAAACGTAATAACGAAATTATATATATTAATTAAGTTACGTATTATAATTATAAAGTTTTTTTCCGGTAATAAAAATTCCGGAAAATTAAGATAAATCGATTAATATATTAATTTAATTAATAGAATTAACGAAAACGAAAAATAAAAATCGAATAAAAAAAATAATTAAAAAAAATAAACGAATTATGGATTTTTTATTTAAATAATCGAAGTTATTATAAATAATACCATTGCCGGATTTATAATTATTACATTTATTAAAAAATAATTATATAATTTGTAAACAAATTAATATTAATATTTAAAAAATTAAAAAACGATAAACTTATTTAATATAACGTACCACACCACCTTACAAACCAAACCATTTTGCAAGCCGTTTTTATTAACATATTTACTATCCAACTTTTATTAATAATTATTTAATACTGTCAGTAGTCACAGTAATTAAATGCAGGAATCTGGCAAAGTGCGCATAGTTATGTCAGATATAGGGGACATCAGTTGTGTTGTTGTATTAGGCTAAGTTGCGTATGTTTCTCGTACGCGTACAGCTTTTTTATAACCTAGCAACGGAATATATATCTTCCGATCAAAAGGAATCTTTCCGTATATGGGGTACGTTTAGTACCCCCTGCTAGCTAATACACCCCCTTAACGCCCTAAAACATTTATGGCGTTAATCGTTATATATTATCATTTCTTAAAGCTACAGCTTTTTATTCGACCTTTCCTCCGGCAATTAATTCCTCTTAATTAGCCAATTCCTTTTTTGAAATTATTCGCAAGGTATTCCTCTACCGCTTAAGGGCTTCCGTAATATCCATTAATCCTAACTGCTTTCTAAAACACTTAAACGGTTTACGTAATAAGGTTTTAATTAATTTATCAACTAGCATATCGCCTGTAAACGTATAGTCCATTTTAATCAAATCCCTTTTTACGGTTTTTTATAACCAGTAATTATATATATTTACGTATTGCAACTTCGTCTGTAATAGGGTAACGTCGGTATTAATAAGCCGTATCGTCTGCTAATTGTCGTATTATATATTTAACGGTTTAGTATTTAAAGTGATTCCCAGTTTTTTAATTAATCGAAAATTAAATAAGGTTTTTTTTACAACCTATATAAAGGATAATAATTCCGTTTCGGTTATAAAAGTAGTTACTATATTTTACTTATTTACCCGCTATCTTATTATTTCTTTAAATAACTTTATAACGTAAATTTAAAAACTTTTTCGATCGATCGTATTATCCGCGAAAAAGGCGTTATTCTAAGTATTTAACGAATTTTTATTTTCGAATTATAACGGTAACGTTTTAATCCCGATTAGGTATAATATAACTTGATTAGCAGCTTTGTAATATACGTTGCTAGGGTTCAGGTTGAAACGGGCGAGTTGGGATACGGCAAAGGATATATCGGGTTACGTATTAATTGCTATATAAAAAATAAAACCGATTTTTTTTTGGTATTTGTTAATAGAGTTTGGATAGGCCAAATTAGGATTCGGTAGTAACTTAACGTTAGTTATAGGCGTTTTTGGAAGGTTATTTAGACTTTTTTTAGGGATTAAGTTAGCCAGTTTGTTTATAAAATCGGATTGGGATAATTAGATTTTTCTGTTAGGTTTGTTTTTAATTATTTCGATACCGAGGAATTACTGTAAGTTTTTACTTCCTGTAAGAGTATACCGTTCCCGAATTTGTTAAATTAATTAATTAATAAGGTCTTAATTTTTTTTGCGATATATTGTTATAATATCGTTTACGAAGAAAAAGATAAATACCTTTTAACGAGTAAAGTAATAAGGTTTATAAGGAATGGGGCTAAATCTTAATTTTTTAAGCGTTCCGGTAAAGTTTTTTTATTATAATAATAACAACTTTTTTAAGCCGTATAAAGCCTTTTTAATTAGAAGTATCTTGTTACGTTACGGGTACCCTAAGGGTGTTTTTATGTATACTTTGTAGGGTAGGTTGGTGTTAACGAAGGCGTTAATAGCGTTATATTGTTTTAATTTTAGGTCGAATTTAGCCGTAATAGCGATTAAAGTTTTAAATAACTTTTTAGTTAGAGTGGATGCGTATATATTACTATAAACGTTTTTTAGCTGTTAATCGCCTTGTATGACGAGACGTACTTTGTATTTTTGTAATTAGCTATATTTATCGAATTTGTAAACGTATATTTATATGTATTTTAGAACCTGTTTCCTTTTAGCAGAAGACTGATTAACGATTTTTTAAAATCGCATTTTTTTATAGCTTTGTAAGTGAGCCTTTTCGGCTTTACGAAATATTTCTTTTAGAGGGTGTATATTTAGCTTTTTATAGTTTCGTGGCGGTGGTGGTAAATTGCGTTTGTATATCCGGTTTTGCGATTTAGGGATTTTGTATATTTTCGTATCGAAACTTTTTCGATTAAGGTAGCGCGTATTTCGGGTAATTAATTTTTTTAAATTTCCGCAGTTTACCGGCCGATTATCGATCGTATTAATAAAATAAGTTATTCGTTTTACGTTAAATGCGGTTTTTTATATTTTGTAATCGTATCGATAACTATTTTTTCGATACGGAATGTACGGGAAGCTTACGTTTATAATACGTAAGGTACTTTCGTTTTTTACCGTTACCTTAGGTTGAATAGCGTAATAAAAACTTAGGGTTACTTTTATTACTTTCGTTAGCGTAATGATCGTAATAGTTATTAAAGTAGATGTTGGTAGAGGTGATTATTTAAAGGACGGAAGTAGTTCGAATATAGCGGTCGTATAAGGGTGATCAGTTTTATACGAATAGGCTTGTTTTTCTTTATTCCGTACGTTTTATATGCCTGTGCCACTTTAAAACCACCTTTCTTATTTAACCGGTAACTGAATTATTCCGCTTAGGTTTTTATCTTTTTTTTGTATTTATATATTTGAATGGCTTAGACCTTAATCAGGTATTTTTACTTGTTATAATAACTTCTATAACTCTTTTTTTGTAATATGTAAAAGGTTGTCCTTTAGGTTTTTAATATTACTTGAAAAGGTAACCTTTTTGTTAAATTATACGTTTCGAATAGTAACAACCTTGTTAATTAACGGGTTTTAAATCTCGTAGATATTCGTAGATCGGTAACCGATTAGGAAGTTAATTCAGGTTTTAGGATTTAACTTTTAAAATCTTTGTTTCTTTTTTATGGCGGTAATTGTTATAGCGTAAGCCATATAGCCGTATACTTGCAGGTGGGCTTATTAAAGCTTCCGATTAAATATTATAATACCGTTTTTATACGTTAGGTAAATGTAATAAACTTTATATAGGCTTTACTAAAAAAGTATGTATTTAAAGGTACGGTTATATAGATATATTGCTGCTTTAAAGATATATACGATTAAGAACGAGGGTAATTTAGCGCTATTTCGTATCGTAATTGTTTTTTCCTTAATTACATCCCTTAAACGTTTTACACCCCCGTTCTAAGCCTGGGTATATAGTGCTAAAGGTTTAAGTCTAATGTTAAAAGGAGGTGACTGTAGTATATTTCGAAATTGGTAATTTTTCAAGATTTCGTTGTTATATTCGATTACTTATAAAAAAACCTTGTCCTGGTTTTTTAGGATTTTTAAAAGATGTTCGAACGTTGTAATTAATATATTTTGCTTACGGTTTTTAAGGTAAATATCCCAGATAAAACTTAAGTACTTGTTGGTGGCGAACATAACGTATTTATATTTTTCAAGGTTTTTTTCGAAGTCCGTAAAATCGATAACAATTCGTTGTCCTAATCGGAAAACTCCTTCTTTTAACTTTTAACGTATTTACTTTTTAACCTTCATTTTATTATATGCTTAATATTCGATTATTATAGGACCTTTTAAGCGTATTTCTTTTATATAAGATTACAACTAGGCGATAATTTCGGGCCTAGGGTATCTTAGTCTTAGGTGTTAGATGGTACCGTTACCGATTCGTAATAATCTTGCTGTATATAAGTTAACGTTTTGTCTGTAAGATATAAGGGCTGTATAGGTAGTTATTGCGTTAATATTTTCGATAACGAACTGATTAAATTTGTTTATTAACGTAGCAATTATTTAATTATATTTATTTCGAATAAAGTTGTTAATTTTTCGGTTATTTTATTAATATCTTTTTTTTCGGAGCTACCGGAGAGATATTAGGTTATATACGAAGTTTTCGTAATGGGCTATGTCGTATAAACGTAACGTTTTTAAGCCCTTAGAGCTTTGAAGTAATATATTTACTTTTCCGTATCCTTTAATTAGGATGAAACTGTTCTTTATGTATATTCCGTCGCCTTAAATCGTTATTTTATAGTTTAGGAACTTATTAATAAGGTTGAAGATATGTATCGTGGATTCTAAGTTTAAAATGGACAAGTTTTTTAAGGGGTAAAACGCGGCGTTTACCGTATTACGTTAATTAGAAATTAAGAAGTACGCCAGGACCCGTTTTACTTCCTTTAGGAATTAATCTGTCTCCTGGGTAGTTATTTTCTCTATAGCTTTCGATAAGCGATTAATCTTTTCCTTTAAGGATTAATCGGAAGTAATTTGTTTCTGGATTAACTTTAAAATTATTTTGCTAGGTTTGAATTTTACTGGAGCTTTATTAGGGAACGCGTAGTAGTATTGGGATAATTTATAAGCAAGGTTTAGGTACGTTTTATACCGAGTCCCTTATATATCTAACTTTTAGCGTTTTCGCTTATTACTGCTGCTGTTTCGGCCTGTTTAGAAACTTTTACGACCGCCTTACTTCGGCCTATGCCCTAGGGTTTTCCTTTACGGTTAAGGGTTATTTTTGGTCTTTTCCTAATTAGAATCGTTTTAATTAAAAGGATTCGCGGGTGTTCCGTAAAACGTTGGAAACGTTACCTTAATATTCTTCGATATAGGTTATGGATAGGTTATAGTCCAGTGATTTAAAAGGTTAGCTGTTACTTTTTAATAGCTAATTATATTATTGTTAATCTCGGCCTTTTTTATTATCTGGAACGTAATTGTTTAAGTTCTTATAATAGGAGCTAGTGTTATATATAAGTCATTTACCTATACGATTGTCGTTTTCGTTTTTAAGATTTTATATTGCTATTTCTAGGTTATAATCTTTTATTACTTTATAATTTATTCGTTTAGCTTTTTTATTAATTTTAAGGTTTATTTTAGCCTTTTGTAGTACTTTCGTTAAGTGTTAATTAAAAACTTATTGTCGTATACTTTACCGGATTTAGCCAGTTTGGTATATTATTTCCGTAGGTTCTTTCCTAAAAGAAGGCTTGTTTTTTTAATTACTGGAAATATTGATTTTAGGATTTATTTTATAAGGTCGTTATTATTCTTTCGGAAGGTATCGTATTTTTAATTTTTGTAAGTATATGCCGTAAAGTTCTAATTATAAGCTTATTTACTTTCGGTTGTTATTTTAAGGGTATTCGTTAGGTAACTGGTATAATCGATTTTTTCGTAAGTTCCTTTAAAGGATATAAATATAATTAAGGAACCGCTTAAAATATTATTTCGTATTATGTAACGGATTTGTCGTTTCGGATACGAGGTTATATTAGGTTTTGTTGGTTTAACAGGTTACGGAAATAATTAATTAGGATCGATATAATCCTATATATTAAAAGCGTAAACTCTAGTTTAAAATTCGCCCTTAAAGCGGTTTTAGTTCTTAGATCCGTTATAAATAACGGAGGACGTTAACGATACCGTTATTATTGCAATTAATGAAATATACGAATGGTTATTATTGATATATAGCTTATATCGTTTTAGCAATAGTTGATTAATTGATAATAACGCGAATTAAGCGAATAAGACTTTTAATTATCAGATATAGGGGATATTAGTTGTGTTGTTGTATTAGGCTAAGTTACGTGTGTTTCTTGTATGCGTACAGCTTTTCTGTAGCCTAGCAACGGAACATATATCTTCCGATCAGAAGGAGTCTTTCCGTATATGGGGTGCGTTTAGCACCCCCTGCTAGCTGACAGGTTATTCTAGGAAAGACTGAAGAAGTCTGGGGGCAATCGCCTTTACATACACGTTTAACTATACAAAGGATAATTCCTGGACAAAGGCTGTCCTAGGCAGCATCTGCAGCCTAAACGCACCAGCCGCAAATACCTAAAAGTACCAATTGCCGATACGCCCTTTTGCATCAAGTAACCTTATCCACGTAATTTCTCAAAATCAAATCTAAAACTCTAGGAAAATCTATTAAAAATTATCAAAATTTTTAGTCTATATAAAATTTAAACTTTTATCTCCGTTATTCTCGTCTAAAATAAGGCTGCGCAATTAACCGTTATATTAAAAAACCGGCCTTTTCGTTCTACCGTTCTTTCGCAGCCATCCCGGAATACGGGCCCACTTTTTCCGAAACACTTCGGACCAGGCTAGGCGTTAATATAGGAAAACGCTTTATATATACCAACTTACTACGTTAAAGGTTTTATAGCTTTAAAAATCGGTTTTATTTTCTAACGGCAACATTAATAAGTAATTAAAATCACTGTTTTTTAAATTCCCCTTTACAAAAAATTATTAAATAAAAGTTTCTTTCCGGTTAATAAGGGATATTAACTAGTTATAAACTATATATAAGATATTAACGCCTTTAGGTAAAAACTAACGTAAAAGGTTATAAATACGTATAAACAGGTGATTTTATGGGAAATTAAAGCTTTAAAACTAACAGGTAAACGGATACCTTCGGGTAATTATAAGAAAAATACCGCGGTTGTCGTTTTTAATAAACGAAAAACAAGTTTTAACAGGGAAACGCCCTTTCTTCCGTATAAAGGGAATCTAGCGGAACCATTTTTTTGCCAGTTGCTTCAATTAAATCTTAAGTATTTTTTAACTTTTCTTATATTTTCTTAAATCCTAAATTAATTATAAACCGCTCGAAATTTGCCTTATTAAATAATTTTATAAATCCGTCGGTAAAATTATCTTTACTTTTTACGTATTAAAAGTTAATATTTCCTTTTTAAACTTCTTAACGTACGTAATAATATTTAATTTAAATATAACGCTTTCTTTATATTATCTATATCTTTTTTACCTATTTAAACGTATTTATATTATCCTTTAAAATAAGAATAAAACCTTTAAGTATAAACTTCAACTTTGTTAAAAAGTTTCTAATCCCAGTTACCTTTATAACTGTTATTTCTGCTCTTACGTATTCTATTTTCGTAATATATTTAATAATAATACCTTATAACTTTGAAATTTATAAAATAAACGTTCCAGCCATAAAAAATATACAGCTTATTATAGATTTTGCTAATTTGCAATTATCTGCAAAGCTTATATTTATTACTCCAAACAACTTTAAATTATTATATTTGTAATATAAATGATTTTTTCGTAACTTCCGGTACCGAAAAAATATATTTAATATACCGTTTAAGTATCTCAACAATTTTTTGATATATTTTTAGTATTTAAGTAACGGGTTGCTTATAAACCTTATTTAAGTTAACGTTACAAACGTTATATTTAATTTGCTAATGCAATTCGAGAAGTTAAATTTCTTTATCAAGCTTGCATATTTAAACGTTTCTTTTTTGCCAGTTACGCCGTTATATCTTACAGCGTGCTTTAAGTAATCCTTAACGAATAATATAAGCTCCTTTTTCATTTCGTTTAAACCGATTAATTTTAATAACTTCTTAATATACTATTATTAATTTAGCCTAATATTTTCTATTAGTAAAAAACGGATAATTCGTACGCTTAAATACCAGTTTACATTATTTAAGTCCTTAACTAAAACGTTCTTAACAATTTTCTTAGCAATATCTTTAAGATATTATCTATCAGGACCGAAAAACAAGAAGTTATTTACGTATAAAACGATAACGTTTCTTATTTTAAAGTTATAATATATCGCATTGTCCAAAGTTAACGAACGGAAACTTTGCTTTGTAAATATCTCTTTTACTTTTTCCTGCCAAGTAATTCCGGCCTGCTTTAAACCGTACAATAAGTTTATTAACTTGATAACCCTTTTTAAAAAAAACCTATATATTTCCTTATCCTTTGGATATATATCAAAATACTTTTTTAATATAGGAAACTGTTTTATGTAAATATCTTCCTTTAATTTACCGTTTAAGTACGTAATAATAAAATCTATCTAAAATATATACCACCCTAGAAAAGCGGCTAACGCTATTAAGATCCTCCAGTACATTACTTTTACGATATTTGCTATTATTTCGTTATAATTAATTCTTTTTCGCTATATAAATCCTTTTATACAAATACGTACCTTGTACTTCTTTAACTCCCTTATAAACGTATACTTTTTTTTTAATACCCATTTAATATTAATAAAGTGCCCTTAAGCAACCTTACCAAAAAGCATAAATTTAAAAATTCCGCGCGAAAGGTTTTCTTTAATCTTTATAAAGATAACTTTAAGCCATATTTTTCGTTCTAAGCTTTTTATAGCTTTTTTTAAAGTCGGGCTGTTATTTATAGCAATAAACAGCCTATAGGTGTTAATATTTAATATATTAATTACTTATTCGTATTCGTAGGCGTTCCGGATAGCCTAATTAACGTTTTTAAAACTATTAAAACGGTTTTTATTATTACTCGACGTTAATAAGTTAAAATAAAAGGTATATAAGCTATTTTCGCTTTCGCCCTTTTAAGTTAAAACTAACTTTAACTTTTAAATCAACTTTAAGGCTTTATTTAGGGCTTTTAAGGTATATAACTTAGGGATAGTTTTTTTCGGGCGTCCCCTTTTACGTTTAACCTATTTAATTTCTTGGTCCGTATCGTTTTTTAAAACGACGTTATTATCTTTGTTTTTTACTTTTACGCTTTACTTTTAACGGTATCTTAAACGTTTTTATACGGGTTATGGAAATAATCGGATAATATCTTTAAGGCTAAGGGGTTTACCTGGCTTTTCCAGGTTTTCGTAAATAGTAATATACGGTATTATAAGTAACCTACCGCCTTTTAACAGTTATACCTTGTAATTATATATCCCTTACTAATTTAGTAATATTCCCTTTGCTTTACGGGCTGTTAATTTTTCTAATTTAATTCGATAATTTTAATTAATCAGGACTATATATTTACTATTAAGGATTTGGAAATAACCGTTATTAGGTTTATATAATTCCTTTAGTTCGAATACGTTTTTAAAATATTCGATTAATATTATATTTTTTACCGTAAATTAGCTTATCCTGTTAATAATATACGTTATTATCTTTATTACGAAATCTTAAAAATATATAAGGATTTTTATCTATACGAAAATCGTACGCGCCTTGTTTTATAAAAACTATATTTCTCGTTTTATAACTTCGTTTTAATACTAATTATATACGCTAGAAATTATTAGTTCGATACTTTTTATGGCGTAAAAGTTTTTAATTATTGTTATACCGAACTTCCTGCCGTTATTAAAATGCAGGATTTGCATTTTTTTGCGTTTGCTTTTTTCGTCCGGTAATAACGCTTTTAAACGTTTTATAATTCGCATAATATACGCGTATAAGCTTTGTTAAATTTCGTTTTTGCTTTTAAACGAATAATATTTTTTATGGCGCGATAGATTATTTGTAAAAAAACCAAAATAACCTTTGTTTTTAATATTAATGGGCTTAATTAACTTTATATCGTACCAAATAATCTTTTCCATATATTTCCCTCGTTTTTAAGGGTTTATAAACGGTATTTTCCGTATTTTCCCTTTGTCGTACGCCGTATAAGGGATATTTTTTATATCGTTAGGGTTTAAATTTATCCCCGTAAACCTTTTAATAGTCTATATTAGTTGTTCGGTACTGGGGTAGCAGAAACGGCGGTACTAAAAAATAATTTTCTTTATAACCTTATCCGTTATTAAAATTTTCCCGTTTTTAAAAACGTTCGAAAATACGCGTTTTAAGTTATCCACTAAATTATCGCCGTTTTCCTTACCGGATACCTCCCTTAGCACATATCTTTATTAATAATTCTTGTTATTTGCTGGGTTTAAAGCCCTAATAATAAGTTCCGGTTTTCCGTAAAGCTATAAGAAAAATCCTTTCCGAAAAACGTTAATCGTTAATAATTAAATTTTATTAAAACTTATTAAAACGTTACGATTTAAGTAACCTTTTTTTTTATAAAATATCTCCCCGGAAAATATTTTTAAAAGGAAGTTATTAATATATAACGTATACTTAATTATAATTTCGTTTTTTTTTATTAAGCCTTTTTAAAGGTTATTTAACAATATTAACAAAAGTAATAATTATAGGTCCTTTACCCGTTATAATTTGGATTCCTTTAAATTTAATGTTTATTATAATATTTTTCTTAAAGTCGCTAATATTATTCGTAATATTAACGTTTGTTCCTAAATCCCAAAATAGCTTATTTAAGTTATTCCCGTAAAAAAAGTAAACGTATAAAAGCATAATGTTTCTTATAATGGTTTTTTTAAGGCGTTTACTTTCCTATAACTTTAAGCGATTAATTACTTAAGTTTTAATATATTTACTTATTAAAGCTTTCCGGGCTTTAAGGCGTTCCGTTATTAAAGCTCCCTGGGCTGCTTTTTAAATTATCTTATCGTACTACTATATAAAGTTTTCCAGTTATTATTTTTTAACGCGAACGCTAAAGATTTTTCCGTTTAATCGGTACAAATCTTTTAAGCCGTTAAGAATAAATTACTTTTCGTTCCTGTTACCGTTATAAGCGTTACGAAAGTTATTGCTTTAGTTATTTTATCCATTATTACCTTAATATTAATTACGTTTTCCTTTTTTTCCTTTGCCGTTTCTCTCCTTTTACAATTCGGGGCAATCCTTCGTTAAATATCCGTATTTATTATAGTTAAAATAAAATGGCTTTCCGTTTTTGTTTTATACAAACCTGTTATTTCGGAAGTTACTATTATTATTATTACCTTTTCCCTTACCTCTTTAGGCGTTATAAAACTTCCCGTTCTTTTTTTTATTAATGCGGTTATAGAATTCGCTATTAAAATCGTTAATTAGCTGCTGGAAAAAATAACTGGTTTATTTAAGCATTAATTAAATCGTTTTATACCAGCTATTAATACGGTTCTTTATAGCAATAAGGAATATAATAATTTATTTTTTTAATTCGAATTTTATATTATAGCTTTTAACCTTTCGTAACAGCTTTTAAAACTTCGTAATAAATTATACGGGGTCTTTTTTATCGTATATAATCTTGTTAAGCTTTTTCTAAAGGGACCTTTACTTAGCCTTATTTGTTATTACGTAAGTTTTCCTAAAGGTTTTTAACATTTTCGTTTTTTTTTGATACTTATAATTAATTTTAACGGCGCTTTTTTATACGTCTTAATAATAGTTTTTATAAGGTATAACTAATTAAATTATTTTAACTTTATTCCGTTTTTATAACTAATCTTTTTAAAAATAAATATTAAGGCGTTATTTTAAAGCTTTTAATTAACTTAGCTTGCTAAATGGTTTTTTTTATTCAGTAAGAAGTTAAAACGCTTTTAACGTAGCTTTATATTATTACTAAACTTTTTAAAGTTTTTCTTTCTTTTTTTTAGGCGAACGCTTAATTTATTAAAACTGTTTAAGTTATTAGGGCTTAAGAAGCTGCTAGGGATGCTAAGGGAACTGTTACGACGGCTTTTTCGTTTTCGGAAGTTTTTAAACGAGTTTAAAGGTGACCTATCCGAATTATCGGGGTCTTTACGTGTTATATTTTTTTTTTTACGTAGTTTTTTTTTTCGTTTTTTTTTTTTTTCGGGGGATTAAGTTTTTTAATGGATTACCTCTTTGGCTGCGTTTCGCCTTTTTTTAGGGGGTTAATTTTTTCTATATCGTTCTCGACGGCGATAGGGGCTTTTTATAAGCCTTCCGTCCTTTGGACGTTTCGTAAAACGCTTTTGTAAATATTTATATTTCGCGAATTCCGCGTTATTTTTAGTTAAAACGGTTTTTGTTAAGGTACGCCCTTAAATTAGGGTATATCTAATAATTACTTTACGATATTGTTTATTCGTTTTATTATATCGTTTTTTTTTATTAAAGCTTTAAATTTTAATTTTATCCTCGACCGATTTATATTTATATTTTCGTACCCTAACGTTCTTTTTAATCCTATTTAAGTTGGTACCTAAGAACGTATAAAGCTTATTCAATTCTAATTAGAGCTGTTATTTCTATATAAGGGTTTTATATCGGTTTTTTAACTATCGTTGCTAAGGTAATATAGTTTTTTCTGTAGAAATCTCGAAAGCAGGTCTTTTTTCTGCCGCTATGTCCATCGTAAGCTCTTGTTCTTCCCTTTTATTGTAAAATTTTTCGTCTTAAGGGTCCTTTTAATCGAAAAGACAAGAAAATAGATCGTTATTCATATATTTTTTATCCTGCATAAAAACGAAACCTTTATTAGGTAAGCTGCTTTGTTCGATTACAAAGAATTACCTCGGGGTACATTCTTATTACTCGCTTACTATCGTTAACCGTTTATTTTTTTTTAAGTTAACTAAGTAACTCTTTTTTAAATCTCGTACTTTCTTTATTAACTTAATTTGCAAATAATTATTCCGTTTAACGTACTACGGTTACCAATCAACCAAAAAATGCTACCATATTAGCAATCATAATAATTAAATATAAAAATCTGGTAAAGTACGTATAGTTATTCTAGGAAAAACTAAAGAAGTCTGGGGGCAATCACCTTTATATATACGTTTAACTATATAAAGGATAGTTCCTGGATAAAGGCTGTCCTAGGCAGCATTTACAGCCTAGACGCACCAGCCGCGGGCACCTGAAAGCACTAATTGCCGACAAATACTAATAATATAAAACGTTTTACAAAAAAATTTAAAATAAACCTGGTTATCCAGGCTAAAAAACGAAACCCGAAACTTAATTTTAAAAAGCTATATTCTCTTTATAAAATCCCCGAATTTACTTTAAAAACTCGATATCACGGTCGACGCGCCCGAACCGATATTTTGTCTAATTTGCGAAAATTAATACCGACCGAAAAGAAATCTATTACCGAACGAATCCTTAACTTAAATACGCAAACGTTTCCTATCCGGCTTTAATATATTAAAAATATAGCGAATTTATTGTTAGCCCAGCGCGTTACGGTACGCGTCGGAATCAACTGGGCGTCGAGATTTGTTAGACGGCAAAAAAAACTCCAAACGCATCTAAATCGAAATATCGATTATTAACGGGTATTATACGAAAATCCAGAGATATTTCGTAAATAATTCGAGTTTATTTAGGTTATTATCGCAAAATACGGTATTACAAAAAAGGATATCTATAATTTCGACGAGACTGGATTTTTAATAAAGCTTCTTATAACAACAGGTATAATAATTACCAATGCCGAAAAACGTAAAAAACTTAAATAAACTTAATAAAGGAATAAAAAATAAGTTATAATTATTCAAACTGTTAATTCCTAAAGTTAAGTTATACCGCCATTTATTATTATAACAAAAAAAAATTATTTAAAATCCTAATTCCGTAATAACTTATTATTAACAACCGATTAAAAAATCGCATTAAATAATAATAACTAAATAACGAACGAATTAGGTTTAAAATAAATCCAACATTTCGATTAATATATTCGAACGCGTACAAAAGGATTTAAACGTTTCCTTATCCTTAACGGTTACGAAAGCCATTATTTGATAAAATTCGAAAAATATTACGTTAATTATAACATTATTATATTTTACATACTTATACATTTTTCGCATAAACTTTAACCTTTTAACGTATCTTATTTTTCTACTTTAAAACGTATTTATTTGTTATATATCGAAAGCTTAATACGACGTTATTATACCTATATCGCTAAAAAAAATTTCCTTACCGGTTTTTACAATACGTTTAAAGTTGTTATAATATCCGATAACATTAAATCCGGATTCGCAAAAGTTAACCTTATTTTATTTAATCCTAACCACGTTTTTTCCGAATTCGAAATTCCTTTAATTATGCTTACGCCGACCGTTTTCCCGTTAACCTTTGCCGGTTCTATTCGTTCCCCGCCTACGAAAATCCCTAAAAATATTAAGGAAGTAATAAAATAAGGACGTTATTTGTAAAAAAAAATTAGAAATTACTAGGGTAGCTCGCCGACAAAAATCGTTAAATCGGCGAATCTTTTAACAAAAAATAACTTGTTATTTTTGTACGAAATTGCTTTTCTTCGAAAAAAAGTTACTTAATTATGCGAAACGAACTATATTTTAAGCAAATATTAAAAAACCAAAAATAAACGTTTTTAAAAAGGAGGGATATTTACTATATAAGAAAGATAAGTTTTTCTAGCCGAAAAGGAAGGGGGTGGTAAAAAAGTGCAGCCTATAGCGGCTAAAGGTAGTTATCGTAAGAGGGTTGTAACGAAAAAACGGAAGTATAACATTTGCGATAAGCCCGGATATAATGCGCATATTTATAATAAAGCTATAAAAACGTTTAGCGAAAAAAAATCCGATTAATTTATGTTATTTTGATATATTATGGTTAATTAATTTGAATTTTTTATTATAAGGTGCCGAAAAGCGGCTTGCGAGGTGGTTTGGC
This sequence comes from Monosporascus sp. CRB-8-3, assembly GCA_004155055.1. Classification (NCBI taxonomy): domain Eukaryota; kingdom Fungi; phylum Ascomycota; class Sordariomycetes; order Xylariales; genus Monosporascus; species Monosporascus sp. CRB-8-3. The sequence goes on from QJNZ01000199.1 coordinate 94,541, forward strand.
TTGTAAGGTGGTATAGTACGTTATATAATTTATTAATATAAGGCTTTAAAAAGAATTAACGTTATTTTAAATAATTCTTATAGCTTTTAAAAAGGGCTTTTTTTATAATATATTATAACGGCTAGGTTAGTTAATCAACTATTAAACTAAGTTATACGGTTTATATTAGTAGTTATATTACGGGATTTAAATAATAAAGATAACTTAGTTACGTCTGGTAATACTAAGGGTACCTTAAGTAACTAAATTATATTATAAGCTGGTATTATTTAAGTTATAAAATTAATAAACGTATATATCTTTCTAATTTATTAGCTTACTTTTTGTAAATTAGTAATTTAATTTATTGGTTTACCTTTCGTAAGTTGGTAATCTAATTATATAACCTGACTTATTTAAGTTCTGTTTCGGTTTATTGGAACCGTTTCCGAGGTTTCTTTTCCGTTAAGTTGTAATATGATTTTTCCTCTTTTAAAATCCTTGCTTTTAAGGATTTTCTTTTTCCGTAAATTCTTAATTTTATTATGTTAAGTTGTATTATTAAAAGTCGTTTACGTAAAACAAAATAACGTTATACTTCGGCTAATTTAATTAATTTTGAAAGTTTCGAAGCGATACCGTATTTCTTTTGCTTTTTTAAAGGGTTTAATTATTAAATAATAACCGGAATTTCCCGTTATAAGGAATATATCCGCCGTAGCCGTTTTTATAACGGTACCGGTATTTTTATAGCAATAATTAACCGTTACGTCGCCGAGGCCCGTCGTTTAAAAAAAAAAGAAGCTTACCGTAAAAAAAGCTTTTGCTGAATTTTTAGCCCGTTTTTCTCGTATACGTAAATAGCGTTAATAATACCAGATTTAAGGTACGAAATTTATAAATTACGCCTTATAGTTCTTGAACGAGTAAGATAAACTTAACTGTTAAGAATCGGAGTTAGCGGTAGTTGTTTAGGCCTTGAGTAACATTAACGTTATTAATTAAGATATTGTAAATTAAGGCTTTCCCTTTTTAAATAACGTAAATTAAGATATATTTATTATTAGTTCTGCCGTTATTAATAAAAGTTTTTTAATAGGCGTTAAGCGTTAATAAGGTTTTTAGCGGGTTCTTAGGTATTTTCGGAATTTGGGTAATTTTTCTATTTAATTAAGTATTAGGTAAGTTCTTTTCTTTTTCGTACGTTAAGTATTTTTTCAATCTCGTATATTTTTTTTTCTTTTGTTTTTACGTCGTTTTATACCGTATGCATTTTAATAATATTTGCTGCTGATTTAAATAAGGAAATATAAAAAACTAGATAAAATTTAACCTTAAATAGTAACTTTAGTTGGTAATTATTTTCTAAAATTTTCTTATTAATCTTATATGGATTAATATATTTGAAATCGAGTTTTTAATTTAAGCGTTTGGTTTTGACGTTTTTGGTAGCTAGGTAAACTATTTTCCCCTCCGAGAAAGTTAATTTTTTTAATTTTTTCTGGTTATAATATTTGCTTATTTAATTACGTATAAATTAAAGTTCCGTCTTTATTTTTTAGTATAATTGCTTAAGTTATTCTAAGATAAAAATTACTTTTATATTAATTAATTCTTTTTTTCGTGTTTTTTTATAGATTCTTGAAATAAAACCAAAGTTGGCAGTTATTAGGGTTGTTTTAATATTATCGTAATAATTAGTGTTATAGGCTAATTATACGATAAGTAATTTTTTAATTTAGTTATTTTATTTATAATTAACATATTATTATAAATACGTTTTTAATGTTTAATTAGTTTTTTCCGTTTATTTATCCGTTTATAGTTTAAAAGTATTTAATAATTTATAATTTAAATTAAGTTATATTATGAAGTTGTATTAGAATTTTAAGGTAAAGGTTATGCCTTTATTTAAAACGATTTTTATTAGTAATCCGTATATACTATATATATATTAAAAGAAAATATATATTATTTGTTAAACGTCCGTGTTTTTATTATAAGGTAAAAAATAAAAGAATTTTATAAATCGATTTATAATGACAAAAATATTATGGTAATATACGCCCGTAATTGGGTTTTTTAACAAAGGAAGTTTCGTAATAAAGTTAAATATAACTAAATCTTATAATTATTTGATAATTGATAATAATTATAGTTTCCGTATGGTTTATATCGTTTAGCCTTTACCTTAGTATAAATATTATATTGTTATATAACTTTTTATATAATTAATTTTATTTTAGGAAAATACTATATCGTCGTAAACATTCTAAGGTTTTATAAATCCTTAAATGTTTATATAATTAATATTGATATATTTTTTGTATTAAATTTTTTTAATATTTTTCCGATATATAAATTTTATTTATTTTCCAATCTTTAAATAAGTTATTATAATATTATTATATTTCTTTATATATATTTAATATAAATATTTTAATCATATTAATATATTATTATTATACATATTTTTCAAGCGTTTAAATAAATATAGTTTGTTATATTTTTATCTTAAAATCTTTTAAATCTAATCGTTTATTAAAGGCGTTTACATTATTATTTTCTGATTTTTTACAATAAATAATAACGTAATTAAATTTTAAAAAGTATTTTACATAATATATTTATCGTCTAATTAATTTTTTTATAGATATAAAATAAAAGATGTTCTTATAATCTATATATATTTTCATTTAGTATTAATTTCCTTTAAGATAATATTTAAATTCCTTAAAAACCTTAACGATAATTAGAAATTCTTTATCGTAAATAAAGTAATTAAATTTAGCACCGTATAATTTATAAAAGTAAAATTTAAAACGTTGGTTTTAAATTTTACTGGTTTATTTAAATCATATATTATTAAAACGGGTTTGCTAATAAAGGCATTTTTAAGTTATTAAAAAGTTTTTTTTATAACCGGAACCTATACGAAACGTCGATCCTTTTTAGTAAGTTCTGTTAATAACATTACGATCCTGCTAAAATATTGGATAAATCGTCGATAGTAATTAGTAAATCTAAAGAACGGTTATACCTTAATAATATTAGTAAGTATTTTCTAATCCTAAATTACGGTAATTTTCTTAAAGTTTATCCTGATATATTTTAGGATAATAATATATCTTAGGTATTTAACTTTTTAAATATAAAAAATACTTTTTTCTACGTTAATTAAAAAATTAACGTTTTATAAAACTTATAAAACTTATAAAATTTTATAAATATATCTTATATATTCCTTTTTTATCCTTAAATAAATAAGGATATCGTCAAAATAGTACATAATAAAAATATTAAGGTATTCCCGGAATACGTAATTAATTATCCGTTAAAAAGTTATTAATACGTTCGTAAATCCGAAAAATATAACGAAATATTCGAATAATCCGTACTTCGTTTTAAATATTATTTTTTATTTATCTTTTAATTTAATTTAAATTTAGTTATATCCGTCTTTTAAGTTTAAAGCCGTAAATGATTTAACGGCTTATAATCGGTCTTTAATTTCGGTAATTAAAGGCACTAATATTTTATCTTTAATAATAATATTATTAAATTATTAGTAATTAATAACAAATTATAACCTTTTATTTTTTTGTAAAACGAAAAATATTAAGTATCCGGCCTATAATTTAAAATGTTATATATATTTTTTCCGTAATTTATCCTTTAAATAATCGCAAAAAATATAAAACTTTATTTCGTTTAAATTATAAATAAAATAAAAAGTTATCGTTTTACCGTTTTTAAAAATTATTTTATAATCTTATTTACTATATTATAATAATTTCGTATCGAGTTTTTTTTATAAAAGCTTTTTGTATTTATAATATTATAACGGTACTTTCGCTATTTATATTAGTAATTAAAGGGTTATACTGGCGTAATTATATTAAGTTAAAAATTATATCGTATCTTGTTAATAAAATAATATCCAAATTAATAATTTTTTTTAATATAAATTTTAAAGTAATTAATTTCGTATTTAACTTATTTATTATCGAAAGTAATACTTTAATTTTTAACATTTACGGCCTTATAAAGATAATTTTTTTCCTTTTATAATAACCTTAACTAATTTATTATTTCCGGATTAATATAATTTATAATTATCGTTCCGTAATTTATTATTACGGTATATTAGTTTTTTTTTAATTCGTATTTATATCGTAATAACGTTATTACTTATAATTCCGACTATTACCTTTAAAACTTTTCTAAGATATAATAGTTTTATACCTTTTCTTACGTTTTTTTTTACGGCTTTATTTTAAAAGGTATTTTATTTTTAAAACTTATAATAAATCTTTAATTTCCGTTACGCGTTCTATATTTTATTATTAAAGTTTTTCGATTTATCATTTTAAGTAAGTTATTTGCAAGGTCGTTAGATTTAAGCCGTATTATCCAGGCTAAGCCAAAGATACGAAGTAATTATATTAATAATTAATACGATAAATACTTTACCTAATATTTTCGAATATAGCAACTATTAATAGTTTTTACGGTAATAATAAATTATATACCTCGGTTACGAAAAACCTTATCTCGAAACCAACTGCTAGGTTCCCGTAAATACGTAATTTCTCGATTAATGTCGGCTGGGAAGCTTATTCGCGTAATACTAACAAGCTTCGACTTTAATAAACCTTATACCTTTTAACTTTTTAATCTAGTAGGCCTTGTACAAAATGCCCTATAGATAATGACTTAAGAGATGTTAAGCTTTTCGCGGTAAATTTTAAGTCCGTATAAAATAGCTGCTTTACGACCCTTTGCTAATCCTACGATTAAAAATATTAGATGTCAGCCAGAAAAAAGGGCTAGGAACTTCAGACCAACCATTTTTAACCTCGATCGATCCTATAATTAATAAAAAGGTATTAGTACGATAACCAGGTAGAAAATATTTAATACCAAATTATTTTTTCGAATCTTTATTAATTAAAACAGTTAAAATATACCGAATAATTCCTATTATAAAATACCGGTATTTCGTAATTATAAAATCTTTATAAAGAACGTTTTTCTTAAGGTTTTTAAGCTTAATAAAGCTTTAGAACGAATTAAAAATATCGATATTTCCGTTAATCTAATTAATTTTTCCCAAAAAAATCGGATTTTGCTTTTAATTTTCGGATACGATTTGATTTATATAAATAAAAATAATTAAAAGTTAAACGACCTTATGGTGGAAAATATCGACCGTATAAAGAAATTATTGGGAAAACTGGATATAGGCGACAAAAAGTTTAAAAACTTCAAAATTTATTTTTTAGCTCGATATAAAAAGGATTACGAACGATAGTTTGTCCGGCTGCTCCGGATTGCGAAAACCGTCCAGAATTCGGTTAAGAATGGTCGTCGATAAGGGCTTGCATAATAAGGCAATCTATAAGAAGGTTAGGGCTTGGTAAAGCTTAACAACCGATACCACAATCTATCCATTTATTTAATTTTATTCTACGGTTACGTCTCCTCTAGGAAGAAAGTAAGTTATTTATTTTTAAAATTATTCGATTCGTTATTATATCCTTTATTATTTATAGGCCTGCTTTGCAAGTTTTTCTACATAGTTAACGAAAGTCTTAATAATTTTTTCGTCCGGTAACGTTAACCATAAATTATTATTTTCTTTTTACTAGGTTTTGTTTTTTAAATTTTATTAATTTTTTTTTAAATTATTTATCAGTTTTGTAAGTTTGTAATAAAAGCTAGTTAAATGCCTAAATCGGTGATAGCTTTTTAGTAGTATTTTTTTTATTATTCTTTAAATTTTTTTTTATTTAATAATTATATTATTTAAAGTAAAAAAAAAATCTCCTTATAAATATAACTTTTTAAATAGCCCACTTTATAATACCACCTTTTAATCGATCTTATTTTAATTTATAAACAATTATAAATATTGGTATTATTATTAATCGTTTTTATTAATTCCTTTTTATTTTTTAAAATTAAACTCTTTTTAATATATTCGCGTTATATATTAATAAATCGTTTTTTTTTTCTTTTAATAAAACTAATATCTGAGTTTGTTATAATAAATAACGTAGATTTTCGTATATTTTTCTGCTTTTTTTGGATGTAAGGTTTTATTTTACTTATAGTATTATTCCAGCTATATCTTTATCTCCCATTTATTCTTTTATTATCGAAAGCTTTTTAATACCTCGGGGTAAAATCCTGTTTATCCTTAATAGTTTTATAATTAATTTTACATTACTTATTAATTCCGTTTTTATCGTTATATCTTTTATTAAAATTAAGCAACCAATTTCTTTTTAATATAGCTTTTTTATTTTAAGTAATCTTTATATTATTACGTTACCGTATATTATAATTAACGGTTAGTTTTAAGCCGCATTATATTAACTGATTTTTTATTTTTTTTATTAGGTTAATATTATTATTACCCTTTAAAAATAAGGGTTCAGTTATTCCGTTAAGGTTTTTTAAAGACCTTATATTTAAAAACTTTATATCTTATTTTGTTATAATTATAACATTTTATTTATAACTAATTTCGTTATTAAACCGTTCCGATTTTTATAAAGTTTGGTTAAATTTTATAAAAAGTAAAAGACGTAATTTATCCGTTTTTATTATTTAGTTTATTAAATTTAGGTCGTAAAATGTATTAGTTTTTTCTTTTTTATCGTTTTTCGAATTGTCGATTATCGATCTTTATTACCTCGGTAATATATTTGCTTAAGGTAATCGGCCGTTTAAACTTAATGATTTTATCTTTAACGTTATTTTTTAAGCTTTTATAAAATATATTAATTAAGGTATCGTTTTCGTTATTTACTTATTTTATTTTAATTATTAGGTTTCGGAACTTTATTATATTCTTAAATACTAATTTTCTTTATTATAGGTATAAAGTTTTTTACGCGGTAGTACGTTCCTTATCGGGGTTATCGAAATTATTTTTTAACTTTTTTTTAAAGTTAATATAATTTATAAAAAGTTCCCTGGTAAATTTTTTTTTAATTGTCCTTTACGTATTCCAGGTAGTCCCTTATAGTTAGTTCGAACTAGTCGAGTACGTTTTTAATAAAGAACGCTAAGACGGCAAGGATTTAATCTTCCGGGTTATTAAAGGTTAAAAATCGAAAATATATTCGTACTTAGGTAGGGAAACTTTAAATACTGCTTTTCTTATTATAGGGCTAAAACTTTTTAACTTTAATTTTCGAAATATTAAAATCCTTCTTAATTTGCTCCCTACGTTGTTAAACTTTAATTTCCAACTTTTTAAGTTTGTCTTAAAGTTACTAAATAATAATAAATCCCTTAATTTAGGAAATTTCTTTAATATTTAAGATTATTTCGATAATCGGGGTATTATTTAAAATTTAATAATATTATTAAATAAGAGTTTAAAACGTATAACGATTAGGTTAATTAATTAATTATTAAACTAAATCGTACGGTTTATATTAATAATCGTATTACGGGATTTAAATAACGAAAATAATTTAATTATATCTGATAATATTAAAAGTGCCTTAAGTAATTAAGTTATATTATAAGCTGGTATTATTTAGGTTATGGAATTAATAAACGTATATATTTTTTTTAATTTATTAGCTTACCTTTCGTAAGCTGATAATTTAACTTACTGGTTTACCTTTCGTAAGCCGGTAATCCAATTACGCGACCCGATTTACTTAGGTCCCGTTTCGGTTTATTAGGACCGTTTCCGAGGTCTCCCCTCCGTTAGGTCGTAACATATACCCCCTGGTCTTTTTATTCTTATTATAGAAAAATTACTTTATAAGCACCTTTTAAATTTAACGTTCTTGAAAAACTAAATACAAAAAAAATAAAGTTATTAAATAATAATTAAATAACTTCGTAAATATAACTCTTTTATTACCTTTTATTTAAAAAACCGGCTTTTAAAAATTAATCTTTTAAAATACATAGTAATCCCCTTTTAATTATTACGTTAAACGTCTTTATAAGCAAACTTTATCGGGTTAAAAGTATATATATAAAACCTTTTAATTATTGTATTAAACGTTTTTACGAGCAATTCCTTTAAAATTAAAATGAAAAATAATAAAATATTATATATTTAATTTTAAATATTTACCGGTATTAATAAATAAATAAAAAAGTTCCGGCCGTATTTTATAAGTTCCCTACGCAATAATATTGCGGTACGTAAATTTTTAAAAAAATATTTAAAAAAAAATATTTATTTACGGATTATTTTTTATTTATTTAACTTTATACGTTTTTTTATACGTTTAAGTTAATTATTTCCGACGGTTAAATACGTTACGGTTAATCAAAAAACCTTACCGAAAACTATTTTAAATTTATAATATTTTTTCGGAATTTAACTATATACTAACGTTTTAATAATTCAATAAGAATAATAATAACCCGATATTTCCGGCGAATCTTTTTACGTTAAAATTATAAATATAACCTTTTTTTTTCTTTAAATTACTTCCGTTAATATATAAATATTACATATTATTTTCCGTATTATTTTAACGATATAATAAATATTTTAAATATTTTATTACGCGTAAGTTTTAATAACTTATATTAAATTTACGTTAATTTTATTCGTTAAATAATAACGAATAAAAATTATGATATTGTTAAATACCTTTAAATTTTGGAAATATTATAAATTTAAATATAAACGTCCGCGTTATATTACGTAACGTATTATTCCGCCGGAAATATTCTAATTTTAATTAATTCCAAAATAGCAATATATTAAAGTTATTATGGGCAAATTGTGTTGCATTCTTCAGGCTGTGGTTCTGGTGTGTCCTAGTCCTAGGTTTCTCATTTCCAACTGGGAGGGGAAAACAGCTAAATATAGCCTTCAGCTCTTTTATCCTTGCAATCCCAAGGCCACATCAAAGCCCTTTTAATCCTTTTAACGCTTTAACAATAAATTACCATATCTACCGACATGCTTTTATAGCCTTAGGGTTATTATAAAATTATCCAAACCTCGCCGTCGCCCTAAAAACTATTAAAAAATCTTTCCATCCGTCCTATACAAATCTTGCAGCCTTTCCGGGATAAAATTAATTTCGCATTCTGTACTACGTTTCTGTTTTTTCGGGCAATATTTTGCCATATATCCGTATTTACTATACTTGTAACAAAATAGCTAACTATCTTTGTTCTATAAGGGCTTATTCCGTCGGTTTTAATCCGCGTTATAATTATTACCACTTTTTTTTTCGTATTTTCCTTTTTTCGAAATTCGGCGATAAAGTCGTTATATACCTTAATCATTTCGGTTATAATTAAATGCTAACGAAGTATTTTTTTTATTCGACCCTTTGTAAATTTAATAACGATTGCTATAAAGGCTTCTTTAACGTTAGCAACTATTTAATTGCTATCAGGGCTACCCAGACAGCCGTTTTCTATATTTCCCAATTATTATTACCTTGCAACCGATTTTTTCGTTAAGTTTAAAATCGAAATCCTTCTAGTCCAGGTACGTATCTTTTTTCTGTCTTTCGTTATTTAACAATTTGGCGAATATTTTTATCATTTGTCCCATGTTAAAGCCTTCCGGCTGACCGACGTCTTTTCTAGACGCTGTTACTTTTCCAGTTGCCATCTTAGCTTTCTCTAGTTCTTTTTAGGGTTTTTTCTCAAGTTCTCTTTCGAATCCTTTCGGATATCACCGCGTCGACAAGCCTCTGCTTTTAATCGACAACGGCCTTACGTATGCAGACGCTTTACTCTTTTAAACGGAAGCGATTAAGGGGATTTCAAAACCTTCTCCAAGGTCGAGCCTTCGCAGGTTCCTTGCTTCAAAACGCCCTCACGCTGAGCCTGCCGTTTTTCTGTCCTAGCCTTCTGTACCGAAACGGAGCGGTACCTCGAATTGCAATACAAAATGGGTGGATCAGGATATCAATTTTGCCAAAAGACGGAACTAGAAGATGCTACCATGTGAGCAAATTATGTTGCATTCTTCAGGCTGTAGTTCTGGTGTGTCCTAGTCCTAGGTTCCTCATTTCCAACTGGGGGGGGAGAGCAGCTAGATATAGCCTTCAGCTCTTTTGTCCTTGCAATCCTAGGGCCACATTAAAGCCCTTTTGATCCTTTTAACGCTCTAACAATAAATCACCACATCTGCCGACAGTTATATTATATTTGCCGTATTTTTGTCGGTAAAAACGAAGTTTTTTTTAATAACCGAACGATTTTTTAAATCGAAAAATTATCGTCGGGATAAAAAAAGTTTAATTCCCGTAAATACGATAAAAAAATTTCGTTATTTATTATAATATTAATTAAATTTTATAACGAAATATATCGAAACGATAATATAATTTAATTTTTAAGTTTTAAAGTTTACTTTAAAACGTTTTATTTAAATTAAAGTTTAACGTTTCGGATATTATAAATATTACGGCGGACGTTATAAATATCGTAATAAACGTTACGGTCGTTATTATAAACGTTACGGAATTTAAATACAAAATATTTACGGCGTTAAAATTAATATATTACTAAATATTTCGGAAACGAACGTAATAACGAAATTACGTATATTAATTAAATTACGTATTACGGTTACGAAATTTTTTTCCGATTATAAAAATTACGGAAAACTAAAATAAATCGATTAATATATTAACTTAATTAACGGGATTAACGAAAACGAAAAATAAAAATCGATTAAAAAAATTAATTAAAAAAACGGATAAATTATATATTCTTTAATTAAATAATCGAAATTATTTTAAATAATAACGTTACCGGGCTTATAATTGTTATATTTATTAAAAAGCAGCTTTATAGCTTTTAAAAAGCTTAATATTAATAATTAAAAGGTTAAAAAACGATAAGCCCACTTAATATATATAATCTACTAATATAGGGCTTCGGAAAAAATTAACGTTATTCCGAGTAATTCCTATAGCTCCTAAGGGGGGCCCTTTCTACGACAGTTGTAATACCTTGCATAGCACTCTCGCAACACATTGGCAACATCCCAACACTTATTAACAGTCGAAAATCACTTAGCTATTAGCATTTCGAGAGCAGCAACAGAGGAAATCGGTAAAGGCTAATATAACTACGTTATTTAAATAACGGACAAGCTCGTTAGAAAACAATCCTAGCAGACCTAACTCTATCGTAGGTTATAGACGTATCGGTGTCGCTGGTAAATCTTCTTAACAAAACCAGAAAACGTGAAGTATTTACCAGCATCTTTATTAACGGTCGTTTAACAAATCACGTTTGATAAAGGTGAGCAAGGTTTGTAATGATATGCTTCTTCTTGCCGAGCTATCCTGATAGCAGAGCTGGCCCAGTGGTTATCATCAGGGCGTTACAAGCTCCAGCTGGCTCTGCTCAAAGTTTGCTGAGGATGTTACGGAAGTCTCTTAACTAAGGTCGGTACTTATATACTAACGTGCATTTAATCATTATTAGAAGCAGTCGCCTGTTACTCCCGTTCCCCAGCGTCTCTTGACTTAAACATTTAAGAGAGCGAGTATATAACGTAGTTGTCCAACTCGAGTTGATTCTTAAACTTACAGTATATGCATCGTCTCCTAAATGCCCCCCTTTGGTAGTATGGAAACGAAACATCGTTAACTTACATTACCTAGTACTACTGCCGATTTCAAACAGCTCGCTCGATTTACATTGCATATATAAAGATCCGCATGTGGTTGGCCAATTCGAGAACAGGGGGGCTAGTATTAGATTACAGTTATAATTCGTCTGAGTGCTGTATAAACCCCGACTGATAAACGTTAATAGGTTAGCAAGACGTTAAAGCATTCTTTTGGGCTGATATATATATATCGGGTTTTATATAAAGCTGAAGTATTCGACATTAACGGAATTCTCTGCTAATACTGTTATACTATTAACTCGCTTTATTAATACTGGCTTTATTAATACCACCTTTTAAACCTTAGTCCTTACTATATTAACTAACTCTTCTACTATCCTTATTACCCCTACCAATTTTCCTACTACTACTTCTACCCTTAGCCCTATTACATCCCCTTATTTTTTACTAATTTTGCAACTACTACGCCTATTACTCTAAGCTGTACTACTTTAACCCCGTTAGTATTACCCCTACTAAGCCTACCTAAATTACATCTAACCCCGTTACCTTTACTCTATTACTACTAACCCTACTACCGCCAGCCCTATAGCTTCTATCTAGAAATTATAGGTGCGACAGTGTCGATTCTACCCTGTAGGAAGAAGTAGATGCTACCCTGGAAGGATTTGTATGTGAAAACGTGCAGGGTAGGATCTGGATTGGAAAGTAGAAAGTATTAAGTATGTCTATTAATAATAATTCAAGCTATAAAACTTTAATAACAGCCCTGGGGATGTTAGGCTTTATATATACGCAAATAATCGTATTATTAAGTATATTATCCAATTATTAATTTATATTTTCCATTATTAATTAAAGAGTAAATAATGAAAAGATATAAAAAAATATAAAAAGATATATAATTCTTTTACCACCCCTATTCGAGGTAAACCTACTTTTCCGAAAGAAACCTCCGGATTCCTAAAGCCCCCCTTAAGGTATATATATTTATTTAAATAGATATAACTTAAATAATAGGAATTCGGGAAGTAGTTCGATATATATATATTTACGTCTACTTTTAAAAACTATATAAGTAATTCGATATATATTATTTACGTTTACATATTATAGTATATTATTGTTATTAAGTAGTAAAACTATACGGTAAAACATCTACTTTATATACTGTTATATATTGATAATATTAAGCTTAAATATAAAGTTATCTAGTATATCTTTATTTAAAGGCTTTGTTAATATATTAGCAAGTTATTTTTTTAATATATATATAATATATATGTTACGACCTGGTTAGCTACGGCTATTAGGGACGGTCGTAATAGGGATTTAAGGATCAGGTGGGGCAGTTACGTAAAGGCTCGATGGGATCTGTTATAAAGCCTTTAGAGCCAGGCTTAATAGGATCTATTATAGAGCCCTTAGAGTTAGGCTCGGTAGGATTTATTATAGATTCTTTAAAGCTATGCCGTACTAGTAATAAGGAAAATAGTATATGAGATATTTATTTTTATAGCTTAGATAGTAGCAGTCTGTAATATAACTGTTAATATAAACCGTATAATTTAGTTTAATAATTAGTTAATTAGCTTAGCCGTTATATGTTATAAGTTTTTATTTAATAATATTGTTAAACTTTAAGTAATATTCCGATTGTCGAAATAGCCTTAAATATTAAAGAAATTGTTTAGATTAAGGGATTTATTATTATTTAGCAGTTTTAAGATAAGCTTAAAAAGTTAAAGATTGAAGTTTAGCAATTTAGGAAGTAAATTAAGAAGGATTTTAGTATTTCGAAAATTAAGGTTAAGAAGTTTTAGCTTTATAATAGGAAGGGTAATATTTAGAGTTTTTTTATTTAAGTATAAATATATTTTCGATTTTTAACTTTTAACGACCCGGAGGATTAAATCCTTGTTATTTTAGCGTTTTTTACTGGAGACGTATTTGATTGGTTTAAACTAACTATAAGAGATTATTTGGAATACGTAAAGGACGATTAGGAAAAGTTTATTAGGAAACTTTTCGTTAATTATATTAACTTTAAAAAAAATTTAAAGGATAATTTCGATAACTTTGATAAGGAACGTATTGCTGTATAAAAAATCTTACAGCTGTAATAAAGGGGACCAGTATTTAAGTATGTAATAAAGTTCCGGAACCTAATAGTTAAAGTAAGATAGGTAGATGACGAAGATAATACTTTAATTGATATATTTTATAAGGGCTTGAAAAATAACGTTAAAGATAAAATTATTAAGTTCGAATTACCGATTATTTTAAGCAAGTATATTATTAAGGCAGTAAAAATCGACAATCGACAATTTAAAAAACGACAAAAAAGAAAAGGCTAATACGTTTTAAAATTTAAATTTAATAAATTAAATAAAAGGAACGGATAAGCCGCGTTTTTTACCTTTTATAAGATTTAACTAGGCTTTATAAAGATCGGAGTAATTTAACGACAAGATTAGTTATAAATTAAGTACTATAATTATGGCAGAATAGAATATAAAGCTTTTAAATATAAAGTTTTTAAAAAATCTCGATGGAATAATTGGACCTCCGTTTCTAAAAGGTAATAATAATATTAACCCGATAAAAAAAAAGTCAGTTAATATAATACGGCTTAAGATTAACCGTTAATTACGATATACGGTAACGCAGTAATATAAGAATTACTTTAAATAAAGAAGTTATACTGAAAAAAATTATTCGCTTAGTTTTAACAAAAGATATAATAATAGAAACGGAATTAATAAATAATGCAAAATTAGTTATAAGATTATTAAAAATAGAGAGGATTTTACCCTGACGTATTAAGGAGCTCTCGACGACAGAAGAATAAGTAGGAGATAAAGGTACAGCTGGAATAATATTATGGGTGGGATAAAGTTTTATATTTAGGAAAAGAAGAAAAATATACGAAGATTTACGTTATTTATTGTAATAAACTTAAATGTTAATTTTATTAAAAGTGGAAAAAAGCAATTTATTAATATATAACCCGAATATATTAAAAAGGGTTTAATTTTAAAAAATAAAAAGGAATTAATAAAAACGATTAATAATGATACCGATATTTATAATCGTTCGTAAATTAAAATAAGATCGATTAAAAAGTGGTATTATAAAGTTAATTACCTAGAGAATTATGTCCGTAAAGAGATCTTTTTTATTACTTTAAATAATGCAATTATTAAATAGAAGAAAAGTTAATTTAAAGAATAGTGGAAAAATATTATTAAAAGGTTATTACCGATTTAGGTATTTAATTAACCTTTATTATAAACTTAAAAAACCGATAAGTAATTAAAGAAAAAATTAAAAGTTTCGCTAAAAAAATTAATAAAATTTAGAAAATAAAGTTTAATAAAAAGAAAGTAATAATTTATAGTCAACGTTACCGGACGAAAAAATTATTAAAACTTTTATTAACTATATAAAAATATTCGTAAAGTAAGCTTATAAACGATAAAGGATATAATAACGAATCGAATAATTTTAAAAATAAATAATTTGCTTAAGACGATAAATCGAAAAATTCCAGTAATAAAATGCGGAACGCATAACGGAAATTAAAAATTTATTCTAAGGTTTAAAATTAAAACGTTTTTTAAAGTAAAGTTATAGAAAAGTATAAGAAAAGGTGTGAAATTATTATACTTTAAAAAAGCTTTAAACGTAATAATTAGAATTACGGATAATAACGTTATTATAATATAAATACGAATTTAAAAAAATTGGTATACCGTAATAGTAAATTACGGAATAAGAATTGCGAATTATATTAATCCGGAGGTAGTAAATTAGTTGAAATTATTATAAAAAAAAGTTATTTTTATAAGGCCGTAAATGCCGAAGGTTAAAATTTTACTTACGATAACGGATAAGTTAGATATAAAATTAATTATTTTAAGATTTTTATTAAGAGAAAAAGATAAATTATTAATTTCGATATTGTTTTATTAATAAAATACGATATAATTTTTGTTTATTATAATTGCGTTAATATAACCCTTTAATTAATTAGGAAATTAATTAAGTAAGTTTCCGTTTATTTTTTAATATAAGAAAAAATTAAAAACAATTTAAAATCTTAATATTTAATTAACGAAAATAATAAATATAAATATAAAAATATAATAAAAGCTTTATTACTTAAAGCGATAAGATATATTTAAAATAAAAGATAAAATAGAAAAATATAACCCGTTATTATAAATATTAAAGTATAATTCCGATAAATAAATAACGACTTATAAATATAACCCAAGGAACTATTAAAATAAATGACGAAAATATTATTATAATATTATAAATATACAAGGTCGTTAGGTTTAAGCCGTATTATCCAGGCTAAGCTAAAGATATAAAGTAATTATACCAATAATTAACATAATAAATATTTTACCCAATATTTTCGAATACGGCAACTATTAATAGTTTTTACGGTAATAATAGATTATATTTCGATTGCGAAAAACCTTATCCCGAAACCAATTACGCAATATTAATAAACTTTAACCCTAATAAACCTTATACCCTTTAGTTGGTTTAATAAAGGGAATCTTAAACAATAACTTAAAAGATATTAAGTTTTTCACGGTAAACCTTAAATCCGTATAAAATAGCTACTTTGCAACCTTTCGCCAGTTTTACGACTTCTTTAACCTCGATTAATCTTAAGGCTTTTCAAATTCCTATTAATTAAGATAACCAAAATATACCGGCCAAATCCGAATATAAAATCCCAATACTCCGTACCTCCGGAATCTCGACGGAAACGGTCTCGATCAAATTACCCGACCTAAATAAAACAATCGGCCGAGCAAAATATATCGACACCTCCGTCGATATTAACAACCTATCCGAGAAAAATCGGGTTTTACTTTTAATTTTTGGATACGATTTAATTCAAAATTCCTCTAGGGAGAATAATATTATAAATATAAAAAGCTTTTTTAAAAAAAAATTCGATACGAAATTATTATAATATAGCAAATAGGATTATGAAATAGTTTTTAAAAACGGTAAAATAACGGCTTTTTATTTTATTTATAATTTAAACGAAATAAAGTTATATATTTTTTACGATTATTTAAAAATTAAATTATAAAAGGAATATATATAATGTTTTAAATTATCGGCCAGGTATTTAATATTTTTCGTTTTACCAAAAAACAGAAGATTATAATTTGTTATTAATTATCGATAATTTAACGATATTATTGTTAAAGATAGAATACCGTTATCTTTAATTATTAAAATTAAGAACCGATTATAAGATATTAAATAGTTTATAGCTTTAAACCTAAAAAAAAGGTATAATTAGATTTAAATTAAATTAAGAAATAAATGGAAAATAACTTTTAAAACGAAGTACGGATTATTTAAGTATTTTGTTATATTTTTCGGATTTACAAACATATTAATAACCTTTTAACGGATAGTTAATTATGTATTCCGGAAATATTTTAATATTTTTATTATGTATTACCTCGACGATATCCTTATTTATTCAAAGATAAAAAAGGAATATATAAAATACGTATATAAAGTTTTATAAGCTTTATAAGACTTTAATCTTTTAATTAATATAGAAAAAAGTACTTTTTATATTTAAAAAGTTAAATATTTAAGATACATTATTATTTTAAAATATATTAGGATAAATCTTAAGAAAATTACCGTAATTTAAGATTAGAAAATACCTATTAATATTACTAAGGTATAAGCGTTCCTTAGATTTGTTAATTATTACTAATAATTTATCCGATATTTTAACAGGATTATAATGCTATTAATAGAACTTATTAAAAAGGATTAATATTTCGTATAAACTTTAACTACAGAAAAAGCCTTCTAACAGTTTAAAGACGCCTTTATTAATAAAACCCGTTTTAATGATATACGATCTAGATAAACCAGTAGAACTTAAAACCGACGTTTTAAACTTTACTTTAAAAACAGTGGTTTATTAATAAGATAATAAAAGAAAATTATATCTTATTACTTTTTACTTTTATAAGTTATACGGTATTAAACTTGATTACTTTATTTATAACAAAAAATTCTTAATTATTGTTAAGGTTGTTAAGGAGTTTAAATATTACTTTAAAAAAAACCAATACTAGGTAAAGGTATATATAGATTATAAGAATATTTTTTATTTTATAATTATAAAAAAGTTAATTGGACAATAATTACGTTATTATTTATCGTAAAGAATTAAAGAATAATAAAGTAAATACTTTTAATAAATAATTAGATTTAAAAAACCTTAAGGTAAAAATATAACAAACCGTATTAACTAAATATTAAAAAGATATTTATAATAACGATATATTAATATTATTAAAATATTTATATTAGATATATATAAAGAAATATAATAATATTATAATAACTTACTTAAAGATCGAAAAATAAATGAAATTTATATACCGGAAAAACATTAAAAAAACTTAATACGAAAAATATATAAGCATTAATTATATAGATATCTAGGGATTTATAAGATCTTAAAACGTTTATAACGGATATATTATTTTCCTAAAATAAAATTAATTATATAAAAAGTTACATAATAATATAATATTTGCGTTAAGATAAAGGTTAGACGATATAAATTATACGGAAAATTATAACTATTACCAGTTATTAAGCGATTATAAAACTTAATTATATTTAACTTTATTACGAAATTTCTTTTATTAGAAAACGTAGTTACGGGCGTATATTACGATAGTATCTCTATAATCGTTAACCGGTTTCCAAAATTTTTTATTTTTTACGTTATAATAAAAATACAGATACCGAATAAATAATATATATCTTATTTCGATATATATATAGCATATATGGATTACTAATAAAGATTATTTCAGATAAAAGTATAACTTTTACTTTAAAGTTTTAATAAAGTTTAATAATATAATTTAGCTTAAATTATAAATTACCAAGCGTTTTTAAACCTTAAATAAATAAATAAATAAATAAACTAATTAAACGTTAAAAACGTATTTATGATATTATACTAATTACAAGTAAAATAATTAAGTTAAGAAATTACTTATCGCATAATTAGCTTATAACATTAATTATTATAATAGTATTAGGATAACTTTAATAACTGCTAACTTTGGTTTTATTCCAGAAATTTATAGATAAATACGAAAAAAAGGACTAATTAATATTAAAGTAATTTTTACCTTAGAATAATTTAAGTAACTATATTAAGAAATAAAAACAAAACTTTAGTTTGTACGTAACCAGATAAATAAATGTTATAATTAGAAAAGGTTAAAAGAATTAACTTTTTTAAAGGGGAAAATGGTTTATTTAACCATTAAAAATATTAAAATTAAACGTTTAAATTAAAAACTCGATTTTAAATATATTAATCTATATAAGATCGCCAGGAAAATCTTAGAAAATAATTATTAATTAGAATTACTATTTCAGGTTAAACTTTATCCAGTTTTTTATATTTCCTTATTTAAATCAGTAACGGATATTATCAGGGTATATATAATACAAAATAACGTAAAGATAAAGAAAGAAGAAGAGATATATGAAAAGAAAAAGGATTTATTTAATACCTAATTAAATGGAAAAATTATTTAGATTCCGAAAATATTTAGGAGCCCGTTAAGAATTTTATTAACGTTTAACGCCTGTTAAAGAATTTTTATTAATAATATCGGAAACGACCGTTTTTTAATTAAGGTTATTAAAATCTAGCTAACTAATAATAATAATCTCAGACCATTTTAAGGAAATAACAGGTTGCGCAATAGTTGCCGATATACGTTCCTGTTACGTTTACTTTTGTTTTTTACGGCGTTTTAACTTCTTTAATTTTTTTAACGATTAAAATTCCCGAGATAATATTTGCGTTATACGATTAGCTTATAACTTTTTTTATTTGCGTAACCGGTAAATTTTTATTTATATCTGTTTTACTTTTTCCTTAACCTTTTCAAATTCCGTTTCGGCTCGGAAGTAATTAAAAACAAGTTATTTAAGTTAAAAGGTAAAAAGCCCGTTTACGTTATAAAGGCCTTAATTCCGCAATATGTATTCTTTATACCGAAAAAAGTTTAATATCGAAACGTAATAAGAAAAAAGATTTTAATGGGCGTAATATGAATATACGGGCATATTTACGGAACGGAATGTAATTAATTTAAGCAAGGAATTACGTTTTTAAGTTTTACGATTAACTTATCTTTTTTTAACATATCCCGATATAATAATAATAACTTATTAAAAAAAGAAAGAATTTTCGAAAACGAAAATTAAAAAAAGGAAAAATCGTATTACGACCTGGTTAGTTACTGTTATTAAGGACGGTCGTAACAGGGATTTAAAGATTAAGTAAGGCAATTACGTAAAGGTTTAATAAGATCTGTTATAAAGCCTTTAAAGCCAGATTCGGTAAAATCTATTATAAATCCCTTAAAGCCATGCCGTACTAGCAACAAGGAAAATAATATATAAAACATTTATTTCCATAGTTTAGATAATAACGGCTTATAATACAACTTGGTTACCCAAGGCACCCTTGGTATTACTAGACGTAATTAAGTTATCTTCGTTATTTAAATCCCGTAATATAACTGCTAATATAAATCGTATAACTTGATTTAATAGTTGGTTAACTAGCCTAGCCGTTATAATATAGCTGCCATTTTATCTTTTATAGTTTAACGGGTAAAGTAATAAGTTATATTTATATATTTAGACCGTGTATAAAATTTAGGATTTTTTAATCATTTTTTACAGCTTTGTTATTAACCAAGCCCTTTAAAAGTTTAGCTATATATCTTAGGTTTAAATGGTTATTTAAATAATAAAACATATTACTTAAATATATAACTTCTTTTATAACGTTTTTTAAAACCATATATTCAGCTTCGTAAATGCTTAAAGCTACTGTTTTTTATAACTATAAAATCCAGCTAATAAGGTTATTAACCCGTATATCTCTTAGGTAAGCTATATAGCATGAAATTGATTTTCGGCTATTTATATCGTTATTCCAGTCTGAATCGGTATATATCTTTAATTTAAAATTACTATTATAATTATATAATAACCCTTTATTAAGATATTTTAATAAATAACCCTATATTTTATTTAATTCTTTAAAATGATCTAAGCTAGGATTTAACATAAATCTAGCGCATATATAAACCGTAAAAGTTATATCAGGTCTAGTCTTTAAAGCTAGATATAATAAAAAACCTATTTGCTTCTAATATTCGTTTATATTTTCTTTTAAAGTTATAAAGTTATTTTTAACTAATTTAAAATTATTAGTTAAAAGGGTATTTTCTGGTTTTATATCTAAATTATTTCGAATGTTATATTTATTTAAAAGCTTTTCAATATATTTAGTTTGGTATATTTTTATCGTTTTATTATCACGGTTTATATCGATTTCATTACCTAAATAGATAATTACTGGACCTATTCGGTCTAAATTTATAACTCTAAATAATTCGTCTGCTAATAAATCTATAACTTTAATAAACGGATTTATTATTAATATATTATCTACATAACATAGTATTATAATCTACGTTTCTATATTTATAAATATACCTTTATTATAGAGAAAAGTAATAAATCTATGCTTTATTAATATATTCACGAAATATTTATACCATAACCTAAATAACTACTTTAAACCATATTAAGCTTTATTTAATTTAACCACCTTATTTTTAATTTGGGCTTCTGGATAAAAAACTTAAGGCAACTTAATATATATCTCTATATCTATATCAAAGTAAACGAAAGCGTTTTATACGTTAAATTATATAATATACCAGCCTTTATTAACAGCTATTATTAATAATAAATGCCAGGTTTCTGGTTTAACTGTTGTTAAAAAGGTTTTTAAGTAATTTATACCTAATTATTAATTAAAGCCTTATACGATAAATCTAGCTTTAAATCTTTTATCCTTTTCTTTATTAACAACCTAATTAAATTTAATAAAATTTATATCCGTTATAGATTTAGATTTAAATAACTAACGGAACCTTATAACCCTTTGACCTGGTAGTAAATCAATTATAATATAGGTATTTTAACGTTTTAATTCTTTTATTTCAGCCTGGCAAGCTACTAGCTAAAAGTCTTTATTAACACTTAATAAAGCTTGTTTAAAAATGTTAAGTTCTATAGTCAAAGTTGCTAATACGAAATCAGCTTTATCCTTTCGTTTAAAAGTTAATAACTAATTCGATAATAACGTATTTTCAACTATATATAAGATATTATCTATATTTACCCTTATACAGTCTTAAACTAGCTCGTTTTCTATTCGTTACCTTTTATTATTATTATCAGTAAATATACTATTATTAAGTTTTTTATTAAACCTTAAAAACGACTATATAATCGTTATTATAGGGGTTGGATTTATAAGATTTATATTACCCCTATTTCTAGCTGCTACTTTAATGTTATATCTTCTTTCTAGATTTTCTACATTTTCTACACTTTTATAATTAAAATTATCAGCTAAATTAACTGGTAATTCGTTATTTATAGCTGAAATCGACTGATTTACAGCTAAAATCGATTGGGAAGTGGGCTATGTTAGCTGATTTTAGCTGCCTGCCCCCTTATTTTGGTTATAGGGGTGTTATTTTGAAACTAGGTTACTCTGTAACGAAGGTAGTGCAGGGCAGCTTTCTTTAATTATATCTTCTATTTTTGAAGCTTTTAAAGTTTCTGTAGTTTCTTTAAAGCTATATATATCGTTAAGTAACTTATTTAAGCTGAAATTATCAGGGTATGATATAACCCCTATTTCAATCCTAATTTGGCCCCCTTTTTCGGCTATAACCTTATTATTATTATTAATAAAGTAATTTTCGAGTATATTAACATCCCGGGACCATATAGGTTTTTTATTATTTGAATCCCATATTTTATAATAGTGATTTTACGTATTATAACTTATAATTACCCCTTTATTCGTACAGGGATTAAGCTTATGCTTATATTTATTAGTGTTATAATATACTATAAATCCCTACGTATATATATGGTTTATATATGGCTTATAACCGTAATAAATTTTAAAAGGTATTTTATAGCTTAGGGATTTATAAGGTATACGGTTATATATATATACCGCAATTAATAAAGCTTTACCTTATAAGTATTAGGATAATCCTAATTTTATAAAAAAACGCCTTAATTTTATTTAATAAAGTAAGGTTTATTCGTTCGATTAAACTATTAGGTTCTTTAATATATATAGGGGTTATATTATATAATATACCGTATATATTAAGGTATATTTCGAAACGGTTATTTATATATTCGGTCCCGTTATTACTAAAAAATTCTTTTATTTTATAAACAGTTTGATTTTCAGCTTGTAATTTAAAGCTGTTAAAGGGTTTTAAAGTTTTTAATTTCGAAATTAACAATTTAACTTTAAGGTATTTGCTTAATTTATTAAGGAAAGTTATATAATATTTATTTTATTATATGTATTTAGTAATAAATCGCTTATATTACTGTAAATTCTTTCGTTTATTCTATATTTTTTATCGTTATTAAATATTTTATTTATTTTTCTGTTATTTTTAAATTAAAAACATATTTTGTATTTTTAGCTTTTAAAGTATATAAAATCCTGTTTAGGAACCTTTATATTATTTTTAATTAAGAATTTAGCTAACGGTTTTAAAGATATATGGCCTAACCTATTATGCTATGTTATTAGCTGGTTATTTTCTATAGCTTTATTACTTAAAACTAATATAGTCCCTTAATTTCCTATATTATATTTAGCATAGAAAAGTATATAATATAACTCTTTTCTTTAATATCCTTTAGTTATAAGTTAAAAAGTAACTTTATTAAAAAGTTTTATACTTATATCTTTATTTATTAAGGTATAAAACCCTTTTAAACGGCTTATAAAAAAATTAATTCTTAATTTAAGAATATAATAGACCCCTTTTATTATATGGTTCTGGCCTGAATTTATATATTTAAATCGTAAATCGCCAACTTCTTTAACTGTAAAAATATTAACTTTACCCTATTTAACGATTTTATTTATTCGTTTTAAATTAAAAAGGAAATTTTTATTAGTTACGGTATAAAATGTAATATTATTATCAGCTATAAAATAAATTATATTATAGCCGTTTCTTTCTTTCCTTTTTGATTTTAAATAAACTAATCGATTATTAATTATATTTAAAAAGTTATATAGGGGTTATTGATTTACGTTAAGTTCGTTATTATCCTGCATATTTATATTAATATCCACACCCCCTTTAGGGGTAAGGCAGGAAGTATATAATTCTTAATTAAAAAAAGAAAAGTTTTCGAAATCGTTTAAAGCTGTATTTAAACGCTTTTTGCCCGAATTAACAGCTTTCGAAGCCGTTTCTTGGATTATATTAACCTGTTAGTTTTTATTATCGGTGTCGATAAGTTAACTTATAAAGGCGATTTTGTTAGCCTCCCTTTCTTTACGTTTCGAAGAAGTAAAGGTTAATTTATCTTTTTCTTTACTTCTAGCTTCCCCTTTTGCCTTCCGGCTCCTGGTTTTTTACCTATTTTATTATTAGGATTTTTCCAGTTCGAAGGAGCCTTGTCGGGATGCAGGAAGTAATAGTTCTTTTTTGTATAACCGAGAATTTTGCAATAGAAATAACGTTTTTTATTCCCTTTTTTCTTCCAGTTATTTTTCTCTTTTAAGGTTAACTGCTGTCCTTTTTTCTTTTAACCCTTTGTTTTATCGATTAATGAAAAAAAAAAGTGTTTTAAAGGTATAGGATTTAAAATCCTGTTAAAAAGATTAGGTAATATTTTAAATAAAAGTTTCAAAGTCGTTTATTAACGAATTTAAAACCCAGGTTATAACTACCGTATCGGGCAGTTTTAGGTTTTTAGTCTTTAATTTATTAGTTAAAGACTTAACCTTATTTAGGTATTCTTTTATAAATTTAAAGTTTTCGAAGGAAAAGTTAAAAAATTCCTTTAATATAAAGAATTCGGTTATAAAACTTTTAGGCTTATATTGGCTATAAAGAACTTTCTAGGCTTTTTTGTAATTAGTAATAGATTTTATATAATATAAAGGACCGCTTTTATATAACAGTTATATAATAGCTAAGGCTTTGTTATTATCGGATTAGAATAAATTATCCCTTATATCTAAAATAAGGGCTAAATTAAGGCTTTCGCGAATTAACGTAGCTTTAATCCGAATAGACCATAATTTAAGGTTTTCACTACCTTTAAGCAAATAGGGCTTGTTTAAAATACCCATAATTATAAGGAATTTAAAGATAAATTCGAAAAATAGATTTAAAGAATAACTGAATTCGAAAAAAGAATTCGGATAAAGTGATTATTGGAAAAGTTATATAAATTTTTCAAAATAGGTAGGTAGGAGTGGTCTGATAAAGTTATAAATTTAATAGTAGGTAAAGGTAATTTAAACGATTTTTAAAGTGAAAAAATAGTGTAAATCGGTAAAGGTTTAGCTGAGATATAAAGGAATAAAATTATTAATATATATAACGGAAACTATTAAATACTTATAACCTTAAGGAATTATAAATGCGACAGTATTAATTCTACCTTATAGGAAAAAATAAATGCTACCCTGGAAAAATTTATATATAAAAACGTACAAGGTAGGATCTAAATTAGAAAGTGGAAAGTATTAAGTATATTTAATAATAATAATTTAAGCTATAAAACTTTAATAACAGCTTTAAAAATATTAGGCTTTATATATACGTAAATAACCGTATTATTAAACATATTATTCAATTATTAATCCATATTTTCCATTATTAATTAAAGGGTAAATAATGGAAAGATATAGAAGAATATGGAAGGACGCGTAGCCCTTTTGCCACCCCTATTCGAGGTGGACCCACTTTTCCGAAGGAAACCTCCGGATTCCTAGATTCTAGCCCTCCTCCTTAGACTCCAATCATTACTATCCCAAATATCTCTTCCCGTCTTACTTTCTATCCCTATTATTTCTACGCCTATTACCTTTACCCCTGTGGCTATTCTTCCTACTACGTCTACCGCCATCACTCCGAGTCCCATTGCCTTTACGCTTATTACTATTGTCCCTACTGCACCTACCACGACTGTTGTCACTACCCCTGTTATTACTATCCCTACGACATCCACCCAGCCACTTCTAGTCTTGTCGTTACTAGCCCTGCTACCTTGACAATACCCACCTTATCAAGTACGACTAGCACGGTGAGTCGTCTGCCAACACTTAGGAACAACCCATTTGTCTACTTAGTGTAAGATCAAGCGCTATACGGGATTAATATCACGACTGGGAGCTCAACCTTGGTCAGGAGTCAAGTGGGATGGTTGCTCCGTCAACACATTGAGTTATAATATCTTCGACAGTTACCCCTACGGGGCAATTGGAACAGGTAGAAGATGTAACCTGGTTCGCATATCTGCCACTGGCGCTTCGACCATCTTCAGATTGATAGGTTTTACGATCTTGGGCAGGAATACTGATGAGCAGGGACAATGCTGAGCGACAGACAACGGTGATAAATGGGTAAGGATTGACCGGGTGCCAGGCTCGGCAACATATGGCCAAATATTATCGCGCGGTTCCGCAGCAAAAGCCCCAGAGTCTCCCATCCACGACCGGGCATACGCCCCAGGCGGCGGCAATCACCGATGAGCAATTGGATACAGGTTACGGTCTCCTTAGCTTACTCGGCACCAGGACTGTCCTGATGGGATTTGATAGGACCACAATGGAATGCGCAACGCTGGCGGACTTCGGTAACGTCGCGCCAAAGCCGCTCGCCGACAGCACTGGGGGCGCTGCGGATGCATCAAACGACGAGGCGAACGTCACCTCGGAAAACGGGAGCAGTCAGATATGGAAATTTCCCTTGCCTGGTAGCGGCTTGGCGAACCAGACAGGGCCGAGTTCGTATGATCTCTTCTCGGTTAATAATGACGTTGCTAGGTGCATCAACTACAGACTTATAGGAGAAGATCAGGAAGATACTAAAATATCAACCTACACTCACGATCACCGAGATGTGCGGAGATACACACCAGGATACATGATTTGGATGATGAAAATTTGTCCTGGCATGCTCTATCTTTTTGTGTACAGTTCACAATAATTGTTTTACTAACTAGGTGGGTCTAGGATGGCATTGAGTACCCCAATTTCACTTCCCCTCTCGACCTCCCTGCAATTACACACACTTCCGGCAAGGACCATTTTCTTCCCGTGCTTGTCATTCATGAGTTTTCAGCCACGATATGTCTTTGAGAAATTTCAGGGTCCCTTATCCAGCTCCTATTCAGTATTGGAGACCCTGCGCCAGCGCCTATCCAGGACCCGTACCCAGAACGCCTATGCCGAGGCCTGTACCGCTTGTACCGCCCGTACCACGTTGATAATCCGACGACAGAATCGACGGGCATATAAAAAAAGCCCTGGCACGGTCTATGTACAAACATGTGCTTTGGCGAGGAGCATTTTCTGGTCGTAATTCTCGCCATCAACCTCGCCGAGGGGGTAAAACACCAGTGCAATGACCAGGCTGGCGACATTGGGCTTTTCACCCATCGCCGTCATGCGCCAGTACGTCCCCGGGCCAGTGGGGATGCCGTGGCGGCGGTGCCAGAAGCCTATTGGACCCTGCAGCAGCATCTAGGCTGACTGTCCAAACAATAAGATCTTCTAGAGATGCATCTTCGTGGAGGCAATCTGGTGACACAATTTGCCCTGGGGATGTTAACGTATCTACCAAACAAGCCACGTGCTAACGAGCATACGGTGCGATCAATTGACAGTGTTAACAATATTGGTGAGTCATCAGCCTCGAACTACAGACAATGCCTCTGCCCATCAGGCAGCTTGATCTCCGATCTGACCGCGGCCAACATCCCCTCAAAACTCATTATCTTCAGGTCACCGACGTCAGGCTCGCAGTAAACAGCATATGCAAATGAGTTGTGCTATTCGCACATTAGTTTTTTAATAGGAGCTGCACATTACTTTTTCTACACCTGCTACCGGCCCGTCATATTTTTAACGGCCCGTTTAATATCATATTTCTTTTTCGATAAATCAATTGTCCTAATAAAAGCGACAAATACCATATAATAATCGTCCTAATGCGATATATACGCGTTAAGATATTAATCGTTCTTTTCGTTCTTAAGCAAAGCGCTATTTGGTGCGCTATAAGGTGCCCTATAAGGCGCCCTATAAGGTGCGCTATAAGGTGCGCTATAAAGTGCGCTAGGGTGCGCTATAGGGTGCGCTATAGGGTGCGCTATAGGGCTGAACCATTTAAAACACTTTAAGCGACCCCCTTTTTCTTTTTGCAGTTATATCCTTCTCCTATACCTTATACTTTACTTATACGTATCTTCGCAACGA